>MJUU01047111.1:1163-12273 GCA_002080025.1 Modiolus philippinarum | reverse complement strand
ACAGTTGATCTTCAGTCTCTCAAACTTTGGTAGCTCGTCAAAAATCACACATCTTGAACTGACTATTTAAAGTCTGATAATGTTTTCCTATATTTCTTTGTTGGGCTTTTTTAACAAAAAACATTCTTGCTATAAGGACCACCTTCAACACCAGTTTTGAAGTCTAGACATCATTTTGTAAATGGCAGTCAATGAACAATTTTCAACGTCGGTTTTGAAGTCGCAACATCAATATCTATTTGGAAACCAAATTTCATTGAAATCTGACATTGTTGAATTTTCCCTCCCTTTTTAGCGGCCATTTTGAAAATGGCCATCAGCGAACAATTTTTCAAGATCAGTTTTGAAGTTGTGACATCAATACCTATTTGGAAACCAAATTTCATTGAAATTGGACAATGTTGAATATTTCCACCTTTTTTGGTGGCCATTTTGAAAATGGCAGTCAAAGAACAATTTTCAACACCGGTTTTGAAGCTGCAACATCAATATCTATTTGGAAACCAAATTTCATTGAAATCTGACAATGTTGAATATTCCCTCCAGCAGCCATTTGAAAATGGCAGTCAACAAACAATTTTCAACATTGGTTTTGAAGTTAGTGACATCAATTCCCACTTGGATACCAAATTTCATTGAAATCGGACAATGTTGAATTTTCCCGCCTTTTATGGCAGCCATTTTGAAAATGGCAGTCAGCGAATAATTTTTAACATCAGTTTTGAAGCAGACTCATTATGCAACATCAATATCTATTTGGAAACCAAATTTCATTGAAATCGGACAATGTTGAATATTCCCTCCAGCAGCCATTTGAAAATGGCAGTCAACAAACAATTTTCAACATCGGTTTTGAGTTAGTGACATCAATTCCCACTTGGATACCAAATTTCATTGAAATCGGACAGTGTTGAATTTTCTCGCCTTTTTTGGCAGCCATTTTGAAAATGGCAGTCGATGAACACTTTTCAACATCGGTTTTGAAGTCACTATGTACATCAAAATCTATTTGGAAACCAAATTTCATTGAAATCGAACGATGTTGAATGTTAATGTTGAAAAGGTTGGTAGATCTTGATATGTTGAACATTTTTGCAATATACACTTGACCTCTATCTGTTACACTTTTTGAAATAAAAAATAAAAAATGCACAAATTTTGAAAATTTTACGGAAAAAGGGCAATAACTCCAAGACGGGTTTCGGATTTTCTTCAAAATTGCAGGGCAGGTAGATCTTGCTATGCTGATCACTTTTACCCCATCAGATTTTTTATTTCTGTAACGGTTTTGGAGTTACATTGTATTAGCCCAAAACTGCAATTTTCCCCTATGTTCTATTTTTAGCAAGGGCAGCCATGTTGTTTGACCTACGCCTAATTGAACACAAGTTTGAGAAGCCATACTCTGGTGATGATTCATGCAAAGTTTGGTTACATTTGGCCCAGTGGTTTCAGAGAAGATTTTTGAAATTGTTGACAGACGGATGGACAGACGGACGGACGACAGACACATAGTGATGACAAAAGCTCACATGGCCATTAAGGCCAGGTGAGCTAAAAAACAGAAAAATTCCCCCAATGTTCCAATTTTAGTAACTGGGTCCATATTGTTGGAGTAAGGGTCTGATCAAAAACAATTTTGAAAGTGCATGACAACCTGGTAATAATTCAGGCAAAGTGACTACAATTGGCCCAGCAGTTTCTGAAGAGAACATTTTTGAAATTGTAAACTGACAGACAAAAGATGGAGGGACAATGAACGCAAAGTGATGGCAAAAGCTCACATGGATTTTATAGGTGAGGTGAGCAAAAAGGTCTATGATTCTCAGATTCTCATCACCACCTGCCGAGATTTTGTCTGTTTTAAAAAAAAATTCTACTGTGGTTATTGCCCATATTTGTTTCTATTTCTTCAAAATTTACAGCAATTTTGACAAAATTGACAAAGAAAATAGAAATTAAAATTCTGTCATTGTATTATGACATAAGCACATATATATAGATCATGGGTGTTGATCACAAAAAATAAAATTATTTCAGTATTTTCAATAACAGCAAAAATTAATTTAACTTTTTTGACAAAGACAACCCATAAAAACCAGCTCACGACAAGCCTGTGCACTGGAATACTGTCATAATTAGAATTTTTAGACAATCTTGAAAATTTGTCCTCTTGAAAACTGAAGTTGAATACCTAGGAAATATGTAATTTTTTTTACCTATTTGTTACCTTTACTTTTATAAAATATTCATGTCTTTAATGTCTGTTACCTTTTATATTCTATGAAAAGATTTATATTTTATTTGACAAGGATGATGATTATTTTTATCCTGTAAAATTTTTAATATCTGTTCATTTGTAAAATAGCAATTCATCTAAATGTTATACATTTTGTATTTTTATATCACTGGCCAAGTTGTTTGTCTTTGGACATTAAAATCATAAACTTGAATGTACATACCTTAGTGATGATTAACACTTTCCCTACCGTTGACGACTTATCTCGTCATGCAAACTGTGCATGTATATATGTCCACCACAGCCCTCCATACATTTGGATTCTAAACCTGTTCCATTCTTTCAGTAGCTTAATGGCAATAGTTCACAACTGATATTAGCAGTTAATTTTAATGCGTCATTTGTGGTAATTACAGCCATTTCTGATCATCTCTACTACCAAAAACAGAAATTTGCCTGAAATTTAAGGGGGGTCAGTAACATTGAAGATTATTTCAAATGGGAGAAAGAGTTTGGAATTTCAATTTTTTCACTGGATAATATAGAAAAATTATCCAGAAGCACATACACACTTATGCTGAAGAAGGCTTTTAGCAGCTACCAGTAAGAAACTACGGCTCAGCAAATCGGTAAATATAGAAATCAAGGAATTTTGTCACTACTGTTTTCCGTATATTTCTCCATAAATTTTATTTGCCGACCAAAGATAGTCATTGGTTCAGACAAAGGACAAGTGAAATAGTTCTAGCTAATAATGCAAAGAAATACATATTTGACGTCACTTCCGGCTATCTGGGTTGACTTTTCTTCCATAAAAACATGAAAAAACACAGATTTTCAGTAGGGGTGGGCGTCTTAGAACCTTAGTGAGCAAGCTCATATACCTCACGCCCCCACATATCATAAAATCCTGCATTATTGAACTCCAAAAGTACCCTATAAGCAATATTGTACATAAAAATGACAAAAGTTCATCAATGTGTATTTTTGTCAAAAATGATCAAAAATCAAAATCAAAGTAGCATGCACATCTTTAATATATGCACAATCAACCTGTAAAATAAAAACTTCCTATCTTAACAAGAGTAGACCCTAATAGATGTCTTGCCCGTCCCTGCTTGACATTTGATGTTTTAAACAATAACTAAACATGCTCACTAAACTGAAATTTAATTCACTGACAAAAGCTATATAGCAGGCCATTATATACTACCCTAGACCAACTCATATACAAAATATCATTGACCTACCACAAATACATACTGAGAAACTTAACGTGGTCACTAGACCGTGAAATTGAGGTCGAGGACAAAAGTCATATAAGACATATTCTACCCAAGACCAACCTACATACTAAATATCATTGACCCACCACTTAAAGTTATTGAGAAATGGACTTAACATGGTCACTAGACTGTGAAATTGAGGTCAAAGACAAAAGTCATAGGCCAGATTGACATGTACTACCAAAGATCAACCTAAATACTAAATATAATTGACCTACCACTTCTAGTAATTGAGAAAGAGACTTAATCAGAAAAACTTAACGTGGTCACTAGACCATGAAATCGAGGTCAAGGATAAAAGTCATATGCCAAACTGACATGCACTACCCAAGACCAACCTACATACCAAATATTATTGACCTATCACTTACAGTTATTGAGAAATGGACTTAATCAGATAAACTTAACTTGGTCACTAGACCATGAAATTGAAGTCAAGGACAAAAATCATACGCCAGACTGACATGTACTTCCAAGACCAACCTATATACCAAATATCATTGACCTACCACCTATAGTTAATGAGATATGGATCTAATCAGAGAAACTTAACGTGGTCACTGGACTGTGCAATTGAGGTCAAGGTCACATGATTTTATGTCCGTCAGGTAGCACTTGATTAGTACTACCACTGGACCAAATATGATGTTCCTACATCAAAGGGTTTTCAAAATATCCTGTATTTAGTAAAAGTTCACGCTGGTCGCCGTCGCCGCCTCCATCGCCGTCATACTTTGTACACCTATGTCTTGCTTTCCGCGACTTTCATCGCGGGCAAGACAAAAACTGTAGGAGGACTTATCCAGACAAAAGATGTACCTCCTTAGTGATGACAGACGGACGGACTTCGTTGCGTGGGGTATAATAAAAGGTACCTTTCTTCTGTTTTACCAACACAATAAACTGTTGACAAAAGATATGTCTCGCCTACCCCATGCACCAATTGAATATGCACACTGATGTACAGAAACAGCCATATTAATGAAATCTAAGTCTTAAACTGTGTGCGCTACCCACTTGCTAAAATCTTGATGCAATCTTTCATGAATTACTGAGGAGTCAAGGCAAATGTACTCAAGAATCAACTGCATGTCAAATATCAAGTGGCTAGGATGAACAGTACGGTAATAAACAATTCAAAATTTCAAAGCCAATGGTGCGGGGATATCAACATAAAAAGCCAATTAAACTGATCTGTATTGATGTTAATGCAATTATAAACCAAATATCAATGGGCGGTCATGAGCAGTTGATGTTAAACAGATGGAAGATAAAAATTTCATTCATTTGATAAAGAGTGAAAAATTTCAGTCAGTGGATCATGACTGTAGGGGTAAAGAGATTAAACACTCCTGAAACTGATCTGTACTGGTGCTAATGCCACTGCATACAAAATATTTATAGGCTAAAAGTGAGTTGTTTATGTTAAACAGACAATAGACAAAACTTAAATATTTGAAAAACAGTGAAAAATTTCGAAGTGGGGCATGACTGCAGGGGTATAGACAATAAAACGCTCCTAAAACTCCTAAAACTGATCTGTACTGATGCTAATACAACTGCATACCAAATATCAATGGGCTACCAGGAGTTTTTGATGTAAAACATTGATACATAAAATTCAAACAATTGTGGATGCTGCCACCACTGGAGTCTTGTCTTTCCAACTTTTGTCTAAGGCTCGACCAAAAATTATCAAAGCATTCTATTATTAAGAGTATAAAATGAGGAAAGATGGATAGTCAGCCAAGCAAACAAATTGTCTGAAAATGGTATACCAGAAAAGTATTCAAAGATGGGATATAAAAGTAATTGATTGAATTTCAACAAAACATTCAAGATGACAAACTTAGATATAAATTTTAATGAACTTCTTACAAATGACCTCAGCAAAGCTGATGGGTGGAAAGCTAGCCAGACAGAAGGGTGGCCTAAACCTTTCAAAGATTGGGATGGAAGAAGTTGGTTTTATTTTAATGAAACACACAAGACGACTGACCTTTGAAAAAATCTTTATGAACTTCTCACCAACAAATTAAGCTAAAAGAGACATAATTAATGAATTTACATGAATACTTTTTAGTGTGCAGAAAATACAAACTGTCAATATCTGACACGATGTCTACGACCAACAAAATGCTCAAGTTTGTCATGTCAGGAGAAAAGTGCAATAAAGGAACATAAATAATAGGAAAATTGTGAATGGAAAAAGAAGTGCATGAAGGAATATGAAAATACTGTCACCTATTTTTCAAAAGATAAACCAAATGTTAAAGTTTTATTGAAAAGTGGTAAAACTGATAACCTTGTTTACAAGATTTTGAAGCCTTAATATGATATTGGCATTCCTAAATCTTCTACAAAATTTTCATCCAATATTTCCCTGCCATTTTGATTTTTCCATGGTAACGGTTTCATTCTGAGAAAATCTGAGAATAACTAAAAAAATGTGAGCATACTCATTAGATTCAAAATTTGAAATAGCTGGGGCACAATGACATTATGCATTAAATATTCTTCAAAAAGTTTCAGTGTATTTCACTCAGCAATCTAGGAGTTGTCACCACTAAAAAGGTCAATAAGGCAAGTACATGTTTCACTATGGGACACTCCAAAATAGCATTGAGATTCCAAATTTAAAATTGCTGGTTAATAAAGAACTGCTATTTCTCCTACCTTTTTTCTCTTTCCTAAGCAACAACCATCATTTTAGACATTGTTGGCAGGAAAGTAAGTTCTACACATATACAACTTTTTATCAAATTTCATCTACAATGTAATCTGGAGCATTTTTTATTTTCACACATTTTGTCTGTTCCCTTGGCAATGGTCAACAGTAAAGAAATGTTTAACCTGAGATAGGTTCTGCGCTTCCTGCATACAAAACTGGTGTGAAACTGCACCCAATTTGGGACACTTATTTTATTTTTTTGTTTTTATGGTAAATGGTGCAATTGAAAATTCCTCCACTTATTTGCACAAATAGACAACTTGTGAGAGAAGAAAAGTCAAAAAGTAGAACCGAGGAAAAACAACATCTGGGATACTTCAATTTCAGAGAGCCCTATTACTTATCATTCACAACATATACCAAATAACAAAATACCGAATTCACTGTTAATTAATTTTCTGCATATGCACATTTCAACAACTTATGTCTCAAATAATTAGTAGAGTTCCTTTACAAAAAATAAGAAAACTGTATATTCATATTATAATATCTGCACTAGATATATATATATATATATATATATATACATTCTACATTCTAAAATATTTCATGTGTAACCATGCTAACTGACAGAAGAATAATAATTAACATATATATATAATTTTGGAATGTCAACATTTGTATATATATTTTTCTGGAATGTAGTTGTGACTATTTAAAGAATGAGTCTATTGTCCTGTTTCCTGAACCTGTTTTTTGTCTTTTCTTGTTTTGTTTTTCAGCAGCATTTTCTAAAGTTCTGAAAAATACAATGGAAAATCACTTAATTTAGTGTAGTAACAATTTCTAATTTTTAACATAATCATTAGATATACCCAGTTCTCTTTTGATTCACCCTCATTACCTTTTCCTTGCATGAATAGTTATTTTGTGGTATGCAAAGAGACTTTGAAGCTTGAGTTAGATATGAAAGTGGTACTGCTCTCATAGGGATTTCATTGGTCAAGTGCCAAGTAATAACACATCATAAATAATGTGCTACCACTTGCCAAGTAATGGCACATCATGCACAATGTGCTATAATTATTTCAAGTTTCTATTGCAGCACTGTGAGAACTCATTGGCCGTTTTTAACATCACCTAGTAAGGGGTTGTTATTCAAAACTAGACAGAGACGTCACAAACAAGCACACACAGAACAGCAGTTTTAAATACATGTATAAATATAATAAACTCACCAAAGGCTTGTTTATTGTACTTTGAAATTATATATCTATTGATATACAATTCTTTTCCCATTTATGACAGTCAGAGATCCAACTGGATAAAGTGAAATCATTTCACTTACTAAAGTCAATTTTATTTACCTGAAGCAGTAAAAATTCTGTTTACCTCTACAAGTAAAAGCTTTATACTTATACAAGTAAGCTTTGAAATATGCAGTATATTTATTCCAAAACAGGCTTTCTCTATTACAGGCACAATGTTCACCCTATCAGACCACATGAAACCAAATTACAAGCATCATCATGTGATAAATCTTGATGTGATAATGATGCAAGTTGTAGACCACTTAATTCAATATTAACAGCTGTTAAAAGTCCCAAAGGACTAATCTTTGGCTAGCTTGGCCTAAAGAAAAACATTCTGCCCCTAATCAATTTTTACTTAAAAGATTAGATCAATAAAGGGCTACGCCGAGCGCAGCATGATACGACCGCAGCATGTCGATCACTGAAACTTCAACAAAAGTAGTTCAAAGTGAATGTGGACACAGTAAAGAGCTTGACACAATAATTAGATGGACACAAAAAGAAGCTTGACACAGTTATAAGCTGGAAACAAACTACGGAAAAAATCAACCCTTTTGATCACTTATTGATAAAAAAAAACTGTAAGAGCTATGCAAAATATGTTACTATCAACTAACACTTTACATCCATAGAAATAAAAAAAAAAAATCAATCGAAATCTGATGAAAAATAAAGATTTGACATATTTAGAAAGATTGCAATTTTGGCCCCTTTGACCCTTTGTAGCTCTTAAAAGGTAAAACCTACGCCAAATCCTTTGGCATACTACTGAAAGCTTAGATCAAGAGGAATCCGAAGAAAAAATCCCATCAAAATCCGATGAAAAATAAAGATTTGACATATTTAGAAAAATTGCAATTTTTGCCCCTTTGACCCCTTGTAGCTCGTAAACGGTAAATGCCGCGCAAAATCCGTTGACATACCTCTGAAAGCTTAGATCAAGAGGAATCCAAAGAAAAAAATCCCATCGAAATCCGATGAAAAATAAAGATAGTCTCCTTAATGTAAGAGTCTGGTTGAAACAGACTTTTTTCAAAATGGCTTTACCCGACAGCTAGAAGGCAGAGAACCTGCCTTAAAAATTAATTTTTTTGAGATTAGCCCCTGTTGGGCCCCATTTATCTCGTGAGCGGTACATGCTCATGAAATCCGTTGGCATACTTCAGATTGGAAATTTCCTCGGGAGCACACTGAAAAAAAACCCATCAAAATCCAATAAATAATAAAGATTCTACAGTCAAATATGTGAAAACACCCAATTTAACCCTTTTTTGGCCCCTAATTCGGAAATGGGCGGGGCCAAAACCTAAAGGAAATAAACGTTTCTCAAGAATGTTCAAAGAAACATCATATTAAGATGTGAAAACAATCCGTCCACTAGAACCAAAGTTATGCTGTCCACAGACACGAAAATACCTAATTTAACCCCTTTTTGGCCCCTTTTTTGCCTCTTTTTCTAAAACGGGTTGGGCAGGGAACGCGAAATTAAAACCCGGGCTTAAGCTTGTGCCAACAAACATCATGCTAAAATTTGGTAACAATCCCTTCACCGGAACCAAAGTTATGCTGTCCACAGACGCCAACGCCGACGCCAGCGCCATACCATAACACGACAGCAAAATTTTTGCTGTCGTATAAAAATGAAACTTTCATAGAAAATTATTTATTATCCTATGAAAATTTATATAATGAGACACTGAAGGGAGAAAACCTCTGCATTTTATCGAAATTTACTTGTACATGTAAATAAATTTAATGCTGATTTTATTTACTTCTTTAAGTAAAAATAATTAACCTAAGCTGGTGAAAAGCTTTTACTTTATGCAGTGGGACCCCTGACTGTATGAAAACAATCATTAATACCTGAATTTAATAAATATTTCAAAAACCTCCCTTGTGCAATGCTCTGTCCTTAGCTATTTATATCATTGGTTATGTGTTCTCTGTCAGCTTTCATACATCTTTTGGTTTATGGTATTCAAAATGTTTTGATCTGATCTGCATTGAAGAGACACAAGTTGCCAAAATGGTCAGAAGCTAAATTTACATGATTTTATTATTTACAGGCAAAAGTATGGTTGTGAATTATCAACCTTTTTTCTCCAAACAATATATGGATCTAAAGACATTTTGCTTTGATGTTGATTTTATCATAGCCAGTATCAAGTGAGCCTACTAGTGCATTATGCATGATAATTAAAGTCTGTATCAAAAACAATATTTCTCTGATCAATTACTCACAAAAGTACAGAAAGAAATTTATGTAAAATTGAAATACCATATTCCTCTTGTTAAGGGCCCCTGCCGCTATAAGCGCCCAACCTTTAATTTTGTTTGAAATCCTTAAGCCCCCAACCCCTCAAAATTCCAACTAGAAACCGTCATTTCCGTATTTATTTCATACGTTTTGCGTCATTGATTTTTTTTATCAATGAGCATGCGTATGCTTCTGAGTTTTCCATTGTAAGCTATCGAGATTACGAGTTATCATGGTTTTCATTAGCATTTCAGTACAAACAACTGATCTGCCTTATTCTTTTCTTCTGTTTGTCAAAGATTTGGATAGTTGAAGCATTACATTGTGTACTTATGGAAGATGGAAGAATTTCGTAACAAGGGCTTTGTTTTAGAACACTGTATTTGTCCTACTAAATAAGCACCCCCCTATTCAAATTTTCTTAGCACCCTGGGTGCTTAATACCAGGAATACAGTAATTCAAAATATAACTTTGTCATAAAATATAAATTGTTCATTGCCATAATCAATATGCTATTTTACAAAAATTTATTCATAATATGATGTTTATGAATACAGATGCTTTGGAATAATCGAATATAGGACATTTTGTTTATGGTACAGACTTTATCACAGCCAGTATCAAGTGAGCCCATTAGGGCGAGCTTGATGCGTTACACCGTGATAAAGTCTGTATCAAAAACAAAATGTCCTATATTTCTTTTATCAGTAAGACACAACATGATAAGTAAAATTCTTAAATTAACTGAATTAAGCTTAGATTTCTATTTTAGCACAGTTAATCTATCAGGGCTCACCCAACTGGGCAATTAGGGTGATAATGTCACCCTGTTGGGCCTCAAGTCGCCCTAGGGTGTTCTAAAAAGCGAATCTTAGTCGCCCATCTCTGGGAATTTTGGTATTTGCATTTCTTTTTCTGTCTATTTCCGGTAGCAGGAAGTAAAATGATAAAATTTCTGAAGATTAAACCTGTTCATTGCAGAGCTAAAACCTTGAACATTTCAACTCATGGTACTGAAAACAAGGCAAACTGACCTTTAAGTATTAATTTATTGAATAAACAGCTGCGCCAAGTTGCATGATACACCCGTCGTCACCCCTTGAAAACTTTAAGTGATTAAAGAATGTGGTTCTCAATTTAGAATACACCTATAACTGCCAAATTAAGCATGATATCTCTTTAATAAATCAATCTGCAAAGTTTGAAGTGAGCTGATCAAACTATTAATCAGTTAGAGTGCATTATGTATAAAATTGCCTTAAATTTGAAAAATAAAGTCCCATAACTCTTCCAAGAAAAATCGAAATTTCACAAAAAGTATACAGACCATGAAACCATCATAT
>MJUU01047105.1:6538-19448 GCA_002080025.1 Modiolus philippinarum | reverse complement strand
ATAGGACTTTTACCCATTTCGACCATTAGAATGAAATTTTAAAAAATGTTAGAAAGTCAATGTATTGTCTTCTCGTATAGAATACACTTAACAAAGTGATAGAATATACGATGTATATATTATAAGTTTTTGAAAACGTGAAATCTGTATATTTTGCTAGAAATTCCCGTGAATTGGCGTATCACGAGTAGCATTTATTTGGTCAGTTGTATGCTAACGAGGGGACACGGGTTTCATGGGGGGGGAGGGGGGGGGTCATTCAACAATATCACAAGTTTATATTGTCTCCCAAACAAATGCAGTGCCTGTGGCGAATCCAAACTTTCTGCTAAGGGGTCCGACTCGATAATTTATCAAAAAGATGGGGTGGGGTGTTGGAACCTAATTTTCCGGAAAAGAACTAGGAATTTTAAATATTCTCCAACCTAAGGTGGCAGGGCGGCCACCTCTTGGACCACTGAGTGCTATCCATTAAATATTTTAACAATTTGGAATGGTGAAAAAAATATTTCCTGTTCATTGACACGACTTGTAGTGATGTTTTAACTGCCTTCACCAATTACGCTTGAAAGCCTCTGAAACCTCATTTTCCCATTTTATTTCTTGATTGAAATAAAATCATTAAAATATGAAAGACCGATTTAAAGATTCGATTTAACAGTTGCGGCAAACTTCTATAACCTTGCTTCCACTGGGACACGTATGATTGGAGTACGCGGACTTCGACGAAGACACCCATAGATGATATAAAAACAATATAAAAACTCTACATTATACACAGATACTATACACCGGGCCCTTTTCACCAGGTTTTTAATGATAGAAAAACATAATAAAACACCACATTATAAACAGATACTATACCCCGGGCGTTTTTATACTTCTCCCGGGCGCACTCGATCGGGCGGTTTTTAGTATGACCGAAATGTTAACGTAAAAGTACTCTGTGAAATGACAATAGGTTCCTTGCGTAACTTTTACAATGTGTAACGAGAGACAATTATATTTCTCTAGTGTAACATGGTACAGGATTACAGTAAATCAGATCTAGGAAAAAGAAACTAACAGTCATACTAAGCACTACATTTAGATGATAGAATTCGAAGAAAGGTTAAGAAGAAAAAGGTGTTCGGTTCATGGTTAACAAGAAAAAAGTGCGTTCGGTAAATGGTGAATTGTAAATGTCGTCTTCAGGCAAAATAGTAAGGCCTTATTTTACACTAGATCGCACAGAAAGTGACTGAGAAATATCGAAAGTAACGCTGCTTCAGCTTATTCTCGGTTATTGTTGCGTTTACTGTAGAACAAAACAGCATTATTTTGTAACACATTTTGATGAAAGATTAGTGTTCGGTTCATGTTTAATTGATTTATCTAACACAAAACTTGTGTTTGAATCCTTGGCGGGGGTGAACTTGTTGGAAATGTCAGCATGTGATTTTATCAACCAATCAATAGTTTGCTTTCAAAAATATCCGAAACATCCGAGGTATTATGCGAGATTCTCGGAAATATACATGAAAATAACGTTCAAAAGTGTTCGGTTTTAGGTTAATTCACCCTATATTATGTCATGCTCTGCTCTAAAAAATGAAAGAAGTAGGTTAATTCCAGCATTTTGTAATACAAGACCAAATGCTTTCAAATTCAATCAACTTTTTAATTCTGATAATATTGTTATTCTTGAAAAATTATGTAAATTCATAAAAATTGTAAATGAGAAAGTACGTCCTCCTGGTTGAAATTTCTGTACAATCCATACATGTGTGTTATATTGTATTTATATGTTATTTATATATTATCTCTTTAACTATGTATATGTAGTTTATGAGAAATAAAGGTCAGTTCAGTTCTGTTATTGTTGCCGTTGTTGCTTGGTGGGGCCAATCTTAGGATTACAGAATGAAAATTAGCCAAACTGCCAAACTTTACTACCTTCTTCCTTTTCCTAACAACAAAGATTTCAAACATATTTTGTTATCCCTTATGAAAATACTTTTGATAAGTAAGCTGGTATTGAAACAAATACATCATGATGTAAGCAATTTTTCCTTTCTATTTTTCACATAAGTTGCCATTCAAATCCCTGTTAATGGATGGTCATAATTATCCATCAATGCCTCTTAAATTAAATATTTGTGAATATTTTTCAGTTTATATGGACGACACATAGCTGCAGATGCTGCACCACCACCAAAGACCACAGATAAATCAAAGAAAATCAGTCGGTCGTCATAGACAATCTAGATAATCTGTTGCCATGGTTACACTGCAAGGTATCGGATGGACAACAAAACAATACTCACACTGCCATTTGTTGTTTCATAATTTACATTAACATACATGTAGCTTCAGATTTACATAGCTCTCAATTACACATCATTTTTATGACAAGTTTGAAAGAAATGGGTAAACGATCAGCTCCAAAAATGATTGACTTAAGTAGAAAAAACATCATTTTGGAGGACTGGTGAATACAGATGTTCAAATAGAAAATTCAATGTTGGGACAGAAAATTTTGTTCTCAATATATATAGACAGTTGCTGAACCAATTAATGATTTAACCTTTACCAGTAAGGTTCACATAAGAAACTAAGTATTAAAATGAAGTTGTAATCATGTGTGCAATTGTAAAAAAAAATACATGATTCTCTGGGTGGACAGGGTGTGAATTTTATAAGCACTCAAAGCTAACATTTTGTCAAGTAGCATTTTACTCGGTGTGCATTTATTTAATTGACTTGAGATTTAAAGTAAAAGGTTTTGTAGCTTTAACACTTTCAGCAATTTATAAATTTTTATAAGAACAGTTTTTATCAGGAATCTTACAATATTTTCAATTGCATATTCGAACAACCCAAGATTGACTGCTGGATGTTACGAAAACAAAAACTGGTAATAAAAGATAAAATGTGCAGTAAACTTAAAGTAGACTTCATTTTCATCCTTGGATAATTTGAAAATTATAAAACATTAAATCTTAAATTAATATAATATAATTATATTCAATATGGTGCTATGTAAATATTTATATGTAATGCTTGAAAATTTTTCATTCATGCATATTATTTTCCACACTATGCAATTTTAATATAAATGTTGATGACTTTGTTTATATGGACTGGTCAAAGAGGACATTGTGAAGTAGTTGTTTCTAGGTTTGACTGTATTTCAATTATGTTCTGACAGAAGCAAAAATACGGTGTTTCGGTGTGTATTACACACACGTTTCATCAGAAGGCTCCCAGTTAGAGGGTGTGTGTATTATCTATACAAATTTGTAAAGATTATTTTTTTCCAACCACATCTTACTTATGACCGAAAATAAAATAGGAAATAAGTATAAAATCTTTGTTATTTCCTCCAAATATAAGTGAACAAAGTATCATGTATTCCATTTAATTAAGTACACAAGCTAATTCACAGCCTCTCCAGACATTTATGACAGGACATGTTTTTGAAAATCTATGTGCGTTTTTTACGCTTGTACTAGATTTTTTGGGGTCTTTTCCTCTGAGAAAGGGGGTTCGTTTAGTACACCAGTGGGAGTAATACACGCCAAAATTCTGTATGTTTACTTCAATATTTGTTTACTTTTCCAAGATTTTAACTAGATTCCCTCAGAAGTAAGAGTACTGTAAATGTATTAATTTTCGCAGTTGCTAATTTTCGTGGTTTCTTGAACTGAGACATACTTGCCGGTATCAATTTTTGTGGTGCTTAGGTAAAACTGAATACCTTATGATTATTTCTGATGTATTTGTGGGTATTAATTTTGCGGTCTTCTGTCAACCGCAAAAAAGGTGAAAATTAGTACACCACAAAAATTACTACTTTAACAGTATATAGTATTGATCTTTCTTATTTGATTTCTTTGTACATCCTTCTATTTTTCAGGAAGGATATTCTGTCCAAGTTTCATCAGACTGTCTTCTGATAAATATAATACAATTTTATTGAAAAATTGCTCTTTAATGTTTCCCAAAATATACAGGAAAACTTCTATGGCTCGAACTGCAATAACTCAAACACCAAGGATGCCTTGAACCCGTTTTGTGGTCCCTTTGTTCAAGTTTTAACATAGTTCAACCAGGATATCTTGAACACTTTGTTGGCTCGAACTGTTTTCATTGGTCCCTTGGGTGTTCGAGCCATCAAATTTCGACTTTTGTGCCTAATTCTATGACACACTTGCATCTTGCAGACACTCTTAAAAATAAACCTGAATGTTAGATCTGTATTATTGTTATTGTTTATATGTAATAGATAAATAATATTGTTTTGTATTTATTGCTATATTTAGATTTATATAATGTATAAAGCAAATAAATTAAATGTCATGTGATTGTCAGTTTCTATTATGATTGATCCATGATTTTCAACTGATTGATAAATAACGAAGTATTGTGGAGACCCTATTGGTTACCACAAGAAACAAGACAAGTGTAGCATACTGTCTAAATTGGTCAAAACTACAATCCATTGAAAGTGCAAAACGGTGAAAAAAGTGCAACAAAATGAGATAACTTAACATTTGAAAGGACAGAATCAACAATGAAATAGTATGGAGTAAATGCACATGATACAAAGTCTCTACAAATACATGTACATGCTAAAACCAAGCAATGGAACAATACTTATTGTTGTTCTTCATCATGATGCCTTCAACAATAAGCTTTGCTCATAACTCGTAAGTTCAAGACGGTCCTTAGCACAAATTTTAACGGAATTAATTGCCAGATGTTATGCTACGCTACATTTACAGATAACAACTTGTAAGAACATTTTGCCAGTTTATTTTATGTTTGTTGATAATCCCACATCCATGAGTATTATAGAATAGGGTCTGCAAGTCTCGTCATGTGATACAAAGAAAACACGATAAAATTACGATTTAAAAACATTTCCCGCCAAAACATGACGTTGTAGCATTATGACGTCCAATTTTTTTGCTTGAAATGTCATACGTTTTTGATGAAAATTCAACTTTCGGGTACAATTTATGTGCCTGGAAGTTCAAAAATTGTACGAGACTAACAGACTTACATGTGCTATTATACTCATGGACGTGGGATTGTCAACAAACATACATGTAAATAAACTAGCAAGATTCTACAACTTTTGTCATCCGTTAGCCAACAAAAAAGACCCATTAAAGACAGTCACAAACAACCACAGGTCACTCGTCGTGTTAGTTGCAAGAAAACTTGCCAATGGCATTATAAAATGGGAGACATGGGCACTATAAACAGTTGGTCAGAATAACTTTCAGAAATAACAAAATTAAAATGTAAAAAGGAGAAAAGCATGGCCAGCATAAAATGATATTCTCCACCTAATTAATGAACATGTCTGTGCTGGACTTGAAAGTAAAAATACTCAAGAGACAGCGAGTCTTAATGCAAAATTTAAATAGAGGTCAGAAACCATATTGCAGAAACTGAAGTACTAAAAAAGCCAAACTATCATATCGTATATCATTTACAGGTACCTAACAGTTAAAGATGAACAATCATTTCAACAAGAGTTGAGCAGATCCGCTGTAAAATAAAATTTTGATCAGGTTCAAACCACATATGTATGCCAAATTGGACCCTCATGCACTGATCAGGGATTCCAGGGGTTGGACCCTTTTAGGGTACAAAAACAATTTTGTGCAGATATTAGGCAAATATAGTTTTGTTTCATGGAAACTTAACAGATTCAATGGTTTATATTACAAGCCATATGGCAGAAAGTATCGCTCTAAATAACCACATGTACAAGTTTCAAGATTCTCACTAGACCTTGAAATTGTGGTCAAGTTCCAAAGGCAGACAGTTATGTACTACTTTACTGTCTCAAAAACTTGTACATCAAGGGTGTGTTCAGTCACTGTTGCAATTGTCACTACAGAAGTTTTACGGTTGTCACCACGATTTGACAGATCCTTACAATGTTTCTGTTTCACAAATGAGAATAGATATCTTTGGGTAGATCCAGAGTTTGTTACCAGACTGACTAACACTGACTGCGACAAACCGGACTTTTCACTTTCAGTGTGACGGGTGCCAAGCCTGGAGCAGATCATGCTTACCCTTCTGGAGCACCTGGTGATACCTCAGTTTTTATAGGGGTTCACACTGCTAGTGCTTTAGTTTTGTATCGTTCTTGTTCATTTTTGTTTATTTGTTTTGTCTTTGTCATACTGTCTCAATTTGTGTTGCTGTGAATTGCTGTGATTTTGGATTTATGATTTTAGAATTTCCCCTTTCCTTGTTCTTGCTTCGGTATTCGTTTGCCTATGTATTGATCAACTAATATACAAAATATCTTAACCTACCTAATAAAGTTATGGAGAAAGTGGTCTAATCACAAATTTAATGTGGACACTTTACCATAAAATTAAAGTCAAGGTCAAATGCATTATTGCAGACAGCCATGTGCTATATGTACTCTGTACCTACCTACACACAAAATATTGACATACTATCACTTATAATTATTGAATGTCTGACCTAGTCATAAAAATTTAAGTATGGTCCAAATAAGCGTATGGTCTGGATCATACACACACTTAAATTTGTACTTGCCATATTGATCATGGTTCAATGAGCAGGGGTAAAACTTGCTACCATTCGACAACAGCTCTAACAAGAGCTGTCGCCAAATGGCAGCCAAATATACTCCCCGCTCATTGAACCCTCAATCCATATTGTAAGTGCAAATTAAAGATGGGGTGGACACAATACAGGTGTGGACACAGTACAAGCGTGGACACAAAACAAGTATGGACACAATGATTTAATCTTTTAGGAAGAACTTTTCACAAAGGTTCCAATGAAAATACTCTGTCAAAATCAGACAAATATACAAAATTCACCCTTTTTTAGCCTCTTGACATTTTACACATAAATCATAAGCATTAGAGAAATTTCATTACAACACTTTGAAAACAACTTTTCAAGAGGATTACAATAAAAAAGTGTGTCTCTCCCACAGCTTGATTTCACAATATCTACCCTTTAAATTATTTCTTTGAAAAAAAAAATAATAATAATTGCAGAAGAGTCAAGGATAGTCACAGTCAAATTATCTCCCCTTCCTGGTTTCAGACAATTATTATATTCCTTCATGCACATCTTCATATAAAGTTCTTCCTTTGTGCGAAGTTTCATCAAAATCCTTCCAGTTTTTAAGAGGAGTTGCGCTTGCCAGATAACCCATACATATGGAATCAACGAAAAGTAAAAGTTAAATTATCTCCCATTCCTGGTTTTGGAAAAGAATTATATTCCTTGATGAAAATCTACATATAGTGTTCTTCTTTTATCTAAGTTTCATCAAAACCCTTCAAGTAGTTTAAGAGGACTTGTGCTTACGAGGTAACTCGAACATAGGGAAACCACTATAAGTCAAAGTTAAATTATCTCCCCTTCCTGATTTCTGACAATAATTATATTCCTTCATGCACATCTACAAATAGTGTTCTTCCTTTTTGTAAAGTTTCATCAAAATCCTTCAAGTGGTTTATGAGGAGTTGCGCTTATGAGGTAACCCTTACATAGGGAATCAAAGAAAAGTCAAAGTCAAATTACCTCCACTCCCTTGTTTCCGACATAATTATATTACTTCATGCACATCTACAAATAGTGTGCTTCCTTTATGTAAAGTTTCATCAAAATCTTTCAAGTGGTTTAAGAGGAGTTGTGCTTACTTGAAGTGTGGACAGAAAGACAGGGTGATTCCTATATACCCCCAAACTTTGTGGGGGGTATAATTATCTTCCATGTTATCTAACATGATAAACCTCCCATTTATCACTAGTGTAAAGATTGTTTGAAATTGCTTCAGTGGTTGCAGATGAAATTTTTCAAAATATTTGTCAAGTTTTCGTAAAATCCGAACAATATAAGCATTTTTGTAAAGGACCTTTTATACATCATTCCAGTAATGTATAGTTAGATTAGTTTTAATATTTTCAGCACATATCAAATGTTTTTTGCAAAGGTTCTATGGTAGATCTACATTCTGTGCTTGCAGCTGTTTTAAATCAGATTAGAAAATGAACAAATTAAAGGACCTTCCATTCATCATTCCTATAAAGTTTGATTTATAAATTTGTTTTAATGTTTTTAGTGAAGATGAAGAAAATGTAAAAAGTAAACAGATGGACAACAAACTTTGGGTCAGGTTAGCTAAAAAGTAAAACCTGATATAGTATGTACCTCTGAGAAAATTCTTGTATAAAAATAATAAACAAACATAGGTAATCAAGGATTACAAAGTTCGCCTCGTTATGGCACGTTGTCGCAGCAACCAAATTTTGCCTGGATACTGACATACTATCAAAACTGCATGTATATGCAAGGTTACCTGAACCAAAAATGTACAGTTACTTAGCAATGAACTCGGATGTATACATGAATGTAAGTCATACATGCGTAAAATGTAGGTTTAAATGACCTATTTTTGTCTGAATGCTGAGCTACCATCACAGATGCATGCACATGCACACATGCAAGATGATCCTACTATGTACAGTACCTGAGATCTGATCCTTGACAAGAACTTGACCAAATTTTGCCTGGATGCTGACCTACCATCAGAGATGCATGTATGTGCAAGGTTAGATGATCCTACCATGTACAGTGACTGAGATATCAACTCGGATGTAAACTCAGATGTAAGTCAGTCAAACGAAAAATGTAGGTCAAAGTGACTTAATTTTGCCTGTATGCTGACCTACCATCAGAGATGCATGCATGTGCAAGGTTAGATGATTCTACAATGTACAGTGACTGAGATATCAACTCGGATGTAAACTCAAATATAAGTCAGTCAAGCAGAAAATGTAGGTCAAAGTGATCAAATTTTGCCTGGATGCTGACCTACCATCAGAGATGGATGCATGTGCAAGGTTAGATGATCCTACCATGTACAGTGAATGAGATCTGAACTCGGACCTAAACTTAAATGTAAGTCAGGCAAGCAGAAAATGTAGGTCAAAGTGACCTAATTTTGCCTGGACGCTGACCTACAATCAGAGATGCATGCATGTGCAAGGTTAGATGATCCTACCATGTACAGTGACTGAGATCTGAACTCGGACATAAACTTGAATGTAAGTCAGTCAAGCGGAAAATGTAGGTCAAAGTGACCTAATTTTGCCTGGATGCTGACCTACCATCAGAGATGCATGCATGTGCAAGGTTAGATGATCCTACCATGTACAGTGACTGAGACATCAACTTGGATGTAAACTCAGATGTAAGTCAGTCAAACGGAAAATGTAGGTCAAAATGATCAAATTTTGCCTGGATGCTGAATTACCATCAGAGATGCATGCATGTGCAAGGTTAGATGATCCTACCATGTACAATGACCGAGATCTGAACTCGGACCTAAACT
Organism: Modiolus philippinarum; assembly: GCA_002080025.1. Taxonomy (NCBI): domain Eukaryota; kingdom Metazoa; phylum Mollusca; class Bivalvia; order Mytilida; family Modiolidae; genus Modiolus; species Modiolus philippinarum. The sequence continues at coordinate 10,057 of MJUU01047105.1, read as the reverse complement.
TAAATGTAAATCAGTCAAGCGGAAAATGTAGGTCAAAGTGACCTAATTTTGCCTGGATGCTGACCTACAATCAGAATGCATGCATGTGCAAGGTTAGATGATCCTACCATGTACAGTGACCGAGATCTGAACTCGGACATAAACTTGAATGTAAGTCAGTCAAGCGGAAAATGTAGGTCAAAGTGACCTAATTTTGCCTGGATGCTGACCTACCATCAGAGATGCATGCATGTGCAAGGTTAGATGATCCTAACTTGTACAGTGACTGAGATCCGAACTCGGATGTAAACTTGAACGTAAGTCAGTCAAGCGGAAAATGTAGGTCAAAGTGACCTGATTTTGCCTGGATGCTGACCTACCATCAGAGGTGCATGCACATGCACAGTTAGATGATCATACTATGTATAGTTACTGAGATAAGAACTTGGTTCTAAATTTAAATGCAAGCCACTCAAGCAGAAAATATAGGACAGAGAGACCTAATTTTCTCAGAGGCTGTGAGATAGCCCAAGATGCACCTGTATGCAAAGTTTGGTGACCCTACCCTGCATAGTTACCAAGATATATACCCAAATCCGAACGCGGACACGGACGAAGACATGGACGTGGACGTGGATGCCAGGGGTACTCCATCCCCCTCAACTTCGTTGAGGCGAACTAATAAAAACAATGAACTAAATGTGTACAGCATTTTGGCATTTTGATAGATCTTGCCACAAGAAATACACATATCAACTATGAAAGCCCTGTCAATAAAGATTCAGAGGACATACCAATGTTACGTATCATGGTTAAGATCAAAATGTCAAAACATTCTGGTATCAACTGAAAGGTCTTTAATACCAAAAGGACTACACATGTTGAAATATGAGATCCATATCACTTGGAATTCAGAAGATATACCCAATGTTAAGTTTTAAAGAGTTGGTCAAATACCAAAGTAACGGTCACCAGGTCCCAATTGTCACATCAAATACACTTATGATTTACTATCATTTACTGTCATAAGATAAACCCAATGTTAAAGTTTTGAAAAAGTAGGTCAAATGCCACGGTCATTGTCCATAGCTCAAATGTTCTGATACCAATTACAGAAATATGAAAGTAAAGGCATATATAAAATATTAAACCCATATAACTTACAATTCAAAATATCTATTAAATGCTGAAGAATTTACTGAAAAGTTGGGTCATTTGAATTTATTGAAAAGTAGGTCATGACTGCTAAATCAAGGTCAAGAGGTTAAAGATTCTGGTACTAATGAAAGATTATACATTTGAATTATGAAAGAAAAATACTTTACCATTCGTTAGATATACAATATATTAAAAGTTCTACATACATTCAATCAGACAATTAGAGGCTCTCAAGCCTGTAGCTCACCTGGTCCAAGCTTGGCATAGACAGTACAAAAACCTAAATGATGAAGAGTCTCATTTTCTAGTATGAAAATAGACCTCAATGTAATATGGCCAAATATGTTAGCATTAAATCTTTTCCTCTATCTTAAATTCTGCTTGAAATAAAGGCAAAATGTATGAACTTAAAAAAAATGATCAATAAAGGGCAATAACTCCTATAAAGGTTTTCAAATTTTCTTCAAAATGTCTAGGTGTGTAGATCTTGTAAGACTGAACATTTTCACAATTTAAAGTTGACTTCTATCTGTTATAGTTTTTATTTTATAAAAACTAAAAAAATATTAAAATTTTGAAAATTTTACGAAAAAAGGGCAATAACTCCAAGATGGGTTTAGGATTTTCTTCAAAATTGCAGGGCCGGTAGATCTAGTCATGTTTGTCTTTTTAACCCTGTCATTATTTTGATACCTATAACGGTTTTCGATTTATTTTCTAAAAATGGCAATTTATCCCAATGTTACGGCATCCATGTTGTAAGGACCTAGCACTCCTTGTACACAATTTCGAATCTAGATACCCTGGTAATGATTCAGACCAAGATCTTTAAAATTGGCCCAGTGGTTTCACATATGATTTTTGAAAAAGTTTACAAGGGACGAAAGATGGACTGACACCGACAGAAGGCAAGTAATGGGCTAGGCCATGTGAGCTAAAAAATTACATGCCCCCTGAATCTTTGATTCTCAGGGTCATAAAAAGAAAAGAAACTGTTTAAACATCTCAAGTTCGGAATTATTGGTGATCTATGAATTGGTTCTTTCTAATTGTCTCATAATTCTACAAAGATTCAACTTTTAATAAAAGGCTACACCAATCATAGCAGGATATGATCCCAGCATTTCAACCACTGATATTTATACAAGAGTAATCTGAAGTGAATGTGGACACAATAAGGAGCTTGAAACAGTAATTAGCCGGACACAAACTGGGGACATAAAAATTAGCCCATTTGATTCCTTGAAGCTCGGAAACATTAAGAGTTATGCCAAATTTGTTTGTGTACTACTGAAAGCTTTCATTAAAAAGAATCCAAAGAAAAAAATCCAATCGAAATTCGATAAAAAATAAAGATTTTACATAATTTAAAAAATTGCAATTTTGGCCCCTTATAGCTTGGAAACTTTAAGAGATACTTCAAATCTGTTAACAAACTACTTAAAGCTCACAACAAGAGGAATCAAAGAAAAATCCCATTGAAATCCAATGAAAAATAAAGATTTAACATATTTTGAAAATTTGCAATTATGGCCCCTGTGACCTCTCACAGCTCAGAAACGGTAAGAGCTATGACAAATCTGTTTGCATACTGCTAACAAGAGGATTCCAAAGAAAAAATCCCATCGAAATCTGATGAAAAGTAAAAATTTTAGGTAATCTACACATTTGCAATTTTGGCCCCATTTGGCCCCTCATAGCTCAGAGGGGAAAAATATCCAAAATATAACGGCTAAATGCTTTTAGAATTTTCATAAGGAATCCATTGAATGAAACTGCATCAAAATCAAACTAAAAATTAAACAAGAGGCTCTCAAGAGCCTGTATCGCTCACCTGGGCCATTGCTGACAAATACAGTCAAAAATAATAATACCAATGTTGAATGCCAATCTTGAATCTGTTCAGACAAGCCAGACACATTTTAAGAAGGGGACAAACTAAGGTCCATTGTGACCAAGTGTGATTCCAATTGGCCAAGTACTTTCAGAAGAGAAGATCTTGGAATATGTTTCCCCATAGGGTCCAATGTTAAACTAAGTTCCCCGCTGGTGGCCATCTTAGATGATGTGCAGACTTGCCGGACTCATTTTTGAAAGGGAACCACCTAACGACTATTCTGGCCGAATTTGGTTCCGATTGGCTCTGCGGCTTCAGAGAAGAATATCTTTGAATACCTTCCCATAGGGTCCAATGATAAAACCAGGCTTCACGCGCTGGTGGCCATCTTGGATATGATGCGGACTTGACAGACACTTTTTTGAAAGGGGACCAACTTAGGACTATTGTGAACATCAATATGTATTTGGAAACCAAATTTCATTGAAATCGGAAAATGTTGAATTTTCCCGCCTTTTTTTGCGGCCATTTTGAAAATGGCGGTC
>MJUU01047102.1:0-14140 GCA_002080025.1 Modiolus philippinarum | reverse complement strand
GGGATCATTACAGGCTTTTGAGATAGGAACTCTCATGTGATTGAAGGCAGAAACGATTGCCTCAAATACCAGTAAGAAGGAGTGACTGGATTCTTGACCTATTGAAATAAATATCTACCACACAAAAACAAAATAATTATGAAATTGAAGTGTATACTTATAATTGTTCCTACATGACAATTCTTTAACTAAATTTTAATTGACGAAAAACAATCAACCTGAAGTGCTACAACAGATTCAGTATAAACCACCCTTAGCTCAACAGTGTTCATTAATTAGTGATATTGATGTATTGATTTTTTTCGTATAACTCAGAACTTTAATCCGATTTGAACATGACTCAAAAGTCGACAGTCAAAAATTCAGTTTACAGGCGATGTGTAGCGGAGAATCAAAAATGACACCCCTGGACATTCAAATTATGCACTGTTATTGTGATTCTAATGCAATACTAGTAATACAATTTCATGTTTTATATATATTTAAAGTAGTTGTAAGTGTACAAAGAACCAGAGTAGACAGGGAACCTCATTTGTCTGAGACAAGTACATTGTGTACCTGACAGTCAGTTTTGACAAATCAATTTATCTGTTATATAAACAATGCATTAGAATAGATTTAATATGGATTTGACAAAACTTATTTGACTTACCCATCTGTACGTCCACATATTTGACCTTTGGAATCTGTGGGCAATATAAGTTTGTATGGATCTCCTCTTGTGTAGCCTGAAATGTAAAAAAACATTTGTTAAAATATCCTTCTCATGTATTCTGCCTGGAAGTTGTAAAATTCTTTGTGACTTAATAAATAACACTGTGATATACAAAACACTGCCTTTTACATATATACAAAATGTTAAAGTTTTGCTACACAATGAAATATATAAAAGATTTTTTTTCAAGACAAATTCTGTAGATATCAGGAAACATTTTCTCATAGATAAGTTTTATATTTCTTTTATATAAAATAAAACAATAGATCATTTTACACTTGTGGTGAAATACTATAAGATAGTCATATGCCAAGGTCTAATTCACAAGGTCAAATATTCATCGTAATTGCCCTCGGTTTTTTGAAGTGGGTCCCTCAGACCCAAACTGACAGAGGTAGAGGAAAATCCCTGGGAATAGATGGATGTTTGTTGAGATTTGATTCCTTTTCATGAGAAAACAAGATGTGTTTGTGAAACACTACATATGCCCCCAGATTCTACAGTAAAATATATGAAAATACCCAATTTTGCCCCTTTTTGACCTCTGTGACCTTGACCTTTGAACAAATTTTTTGCATATCTATGTTCCTCTTGACAAGATCTATACACTGGCTAAGTAGTAAAAGTCTATCTAACATAGTTAAAAAGTTACCATAAAACACCCAATTTAACCCCTTTATTCTGAAACAGACGAAGCCCCTTTGGGCCTCTTGTTTTTCGAATGTTTTATATTGTTAAATGTATTTGTTTAAGCATGCTATAAGAAACCTACAGAAAAAATACTGCATCAAGTTCAGACAAAAAATTTTAAAAAATCTTTCTTTTTGTTTTTTTTTCATTTGTGCCCCTTTGGGCCTCTTGTTTCTCAAAAACGTTAAATGCTACTTCAAATCTGTCAGCATACTACAGTTGCGCAATTTTATTAGCAATAACATAAAACAAACCCTGTCTAAATAGGATAAATAATAAGGATTCTACAGTCAAATATGTGATAACAGCCAATTTCACCCCTTTTTGACCTCTGTGACCTTGACCTTTGACCTGACCAAAAATTTTTTTTGCATATTAATGTTCCTCTTGACTAGACCTATACACTTGCCAAGTATGAAAAATCTATCTTACATAGTTCAAAATTATAGCCAAGGTTAAAGTTTTGGACGGACAGACAGACACACAGACACACAGACAACCAGACACACAGACAGGACAAAAACAATATGCCCCCGATCCTCGATCTGGGGGCATAAGACACACAGACAGGACAAAAACAATATGCCCCCGATCCTCGATCTGGGGGCATAAAAAGACTTACAATTAATATTTGTCCGTGAGAAAGGCTTTCCTAATTGAGACCCAACTAGATGGCTCTTTCGTTCTTCTGTAATGCCAATATACTAACCTATAACTGTGCAGGCTATCATACCCGCAAAGAAAAATATAAATAACAAACAGCATATTATATCTGTACATGATCTGAAATAAAAAAAAAACAGCAGAATGTCAGAATTACCCTCCTTTGTTTATAAATCTGATAATTTATGAGTTATCTCCTCTTGTATAAATCTTGATAAAATAATAAAATTGGATAATAAGCAAAAATGCACCCCAAGGGTATGCAAGTACAGTGGAACATGTCTATTCTGACACCTGAGTATTATGATACCTGTCAAATCTGACAATTGATTTTACTGTCCACAAGACAGCTTTTTTAAGTCTTCTTAACCTGAGTATTCCGACATCCTGTGTAATCCCACATATTTTTGTGGTCCCATACTGTGTCGGATTAGGCAGGTTGCACTGTATCTGAATACATTGCAAGATATTTCCAATTGCTAATGCAACGTCCAATTTCATTGGTCAACATCATGAAAAACAAAAAAGTTATTTTCTCGATAAACTTTTCTTGCCCATTAATATACTCCGACGTTAGATAGTGCAGTATATGGTGACATAAAAATCAGTGAAAACATTGTTCAAAGTTCAAAGGATTGGAATTATAAGAAATAAGAGTAATTTTGGAGGAGTGTATGGATGTGTAAACGCGGCCTTTCACTTGAAAACTCTACATAAAGTCCTTCGAACTTTATTTAGTTTGTGAGCGAGTCGGCCGCGTTTACACATCAATAAACTCCTCCAAAATTACTTTTATTCCTATAATAAACATTTCTAATGCATATTTAGTAAAACAAGAGTTATAAATTTCACTAGTTATTAATTTTTAAGTCCTCAACATACTTTTATAACAGCCAACACATGAATGTATTCACTTTCAACCATTTTTATCTGCACACTTCGAAGACCTTGTTACTAAATGAAAATTAGATCTCTACAAAATGAACCAAAAGCCCTACAAGGATTGCAAGAAAGTCTGCTCTACAATTTGCAAGCTTCAAGCATGTATAAAACAAGATGTGTTTGATAAACACTATATATATATATGCCAATTTTACACTTTTTTACCTCTGTGACCTTGACCTTCCATCTAAACTAAATTATTTGGCATATTTATGTTCCTCTTGACTGGACCCATACACTTGCCAAGTATAAAAGTTTATTTTACATAGTACAAAAATTATTTATTTCCTTAATAAAATCTCCCAATTTTATCCCTTTATTCTGAAATGGGTGTAGCCACTTTGGACCTCTTGTTTATTGAAAATGGTTTTATTTATTCAATGCATCTATTTAAACTTGCTATAGTTATGGCCAAGGTTAAAGTTTCGGACGCACAGACAAAGAGACGGACAGGACAAAAACAATATGCCCCGGAGCCTCGATCTTGGGGCATAAAAATTCACTGCATAGCGTTTAGGAATGAAGTTATACATTTTTCTATTAATGAAATCTTATAGAACAACCTTCACCAAAACTGAGTATACATTTATAAATTGTAGATTTTCTTACACCTTACAACATCTTTACTCTGAAATCTAAAGAATCCGACGAAACCAGTACAAGCAATTACATGTACTAAATACAGTGCAGCTAGTATACATAAAAAAATTCAAAGAATGACTTTTGAATGAGGGAAAATCAATATTCATCTAATCCTATATTTGTACAACCATTATTTGAAAAATTGCTCAATATCTTTGCTTTTTGTTCAAAAAAGAGAATTGATTTACCTGCTGACCGAATTACCACAATGTTAATTGGTTCATCTCTGATAATCAGGTGCTTTTTGAAAATGTCAATATATTCAGACATAATTGGTTGAATGGAATAATTCATTACTGCTACAATTGTTTACAATTCTGAAAATTTGACACTATAATATACATAAAATATTATTTTTTTATTCCAAAATGCAAATTTGAAAAAGAGGCATATCGCTAATCTGGACCACGCCCTCTGATGATCCCTCGGGCAATCTACAGTGTAATGTTATGCTACCACTGGCTTCAACCTTGGATGATGAATGATCGTTATCAATACAAGGGGGCCACCCATATCCTACAGTGACCATTAGTGTTGTAGTTTCTTAGAAGACTTCTGAAACCATTAATCTCAAAGATTCCTTTGTACACTACCATATGTTTTGGTTGGAGACCATCTTTGGTAAAGATGTATGCTCTTTATTTTTCTTAGATTTGGTGTACTTGTACATGAGATAATATCTCATGTGTACACTTTGTTCAATTACTATTATCTAAATTTATGTAAATTCTAAAACCTAAGGATTAACTCCATCAATCGTAGTTTTGTCCTAACCTATTTTTGATATTACTGATTATTTGGATTTTGTTTGGTTTTATGCATTTTAAACATTTTTTGAAATTATGGATTTCCTTTGTTTGGGTTCTAGTGCTGCTGATGAGGAATTAATTTCCGAAATGGCCATACAGCTCATCAAAATTATTGCAGTTGGAGTTAACATATATGTGTTATGGTCTCGTGTTCATTTACTCCATATCCTTTCGTAAAATATTTAATACAGGAGTTTGTCTTTTATTGCAGTGTGGAGTTGGTAAAACAATTCCCCGTGGTAGAGATGTATGCTCTTTATTTTTCTTAGATATGGTGTACTTGTACATGAGATAAAATCTCATGTGTATACTTTGTTCAATTACTATTATCTAAATTTATGTAAATTCTAAAACCTAATGATTAACTCCGTCAATCGTGGTTTTGTCCTAACCTATTTTTAATATTACTGATTGATTCGGATTTTGTTTGGTTTTATGCATTTTAAACATTTTTTGAAATTATGGATTTCCTTTGTTTGGGTTCTAGTGCTGCTGATGGGGAATTAATTTCCGAAATGGCCATACAGCTCATTAAAATTATTGCAGTTGGAGTTAACATATGTGTTATGGTCTCATGTTCATTTACTCCATATCCTTTCGTAAAACATAACTAGAGAATGTGTCTGTAAGACACAGATGCCCTGCCAAAAGATTATCGCAAAGGATAACCTCCTATTAAAATGTAGGTCAAAGCCACTTAATTGTCATTAATTTGGGCAGTATTCATCAAGGCAATTAATTTGATGAAATATCATTGTCCTATATTTTGTAGTTGTTGAAATATGGACTTAAAGGCAAACCTTAACCAAATTCACCAAAGCGTAAAATGCAGGTCAAAGCCACCTTATTGTCAATGATTTGGGTAGTACTCGTCAAGGCAATTGCTTTGATGAAATATCATTGTTCCATGATGTGAAGTTGTTGAGAAATGAACTTAAACACAAAACTTAACCAAAGTCACTGAAGCGTAAAATGTAGGTCAAAGCCACCTAATTGTCAATGATTTGGGTAGTGAAATATCATTGTCCTATAATGTGTAGTTGTTGAGAAATTGACTTGAACGCAAATCTTAACCAAAGTCACTGTAAGCATAAAATGTAGGTCAAAGCCACCTTATTGTCAATCATTTGGGTAGTACTCATCAAGGCAATTATTTTGATGAAATATCATTGTCCAATAATGTATAGTTGTTGAGAAATGGACTTTTAACGCAAAACTTAACCAAAGTCACTGAAACATAAAATATAGGTCAAAGCCACCTAATTGTCAATGATTTGGGTAGTACTCATCAAGGCAATTAATTTGATGAAATATCATTGTCCTATAATATTATTTTGTATAGTTGTTGAGAAATGGACTTAAGCATAAAACTGAACCAGAGTCACTCAAGCATGAAATATAGGTCAAAGAGTCAAACTACCTAGTGAACTAAGTAGTACTATCAAATATCTACCTACTGACCTACTATCATTGTTCTACCTTTTACAGTTTCTGAGAAATTGACTTTAACGCAAAACTTAACAGGACGTACGGACGGACGGAAGGACGGACAAGGGAAACACTATATGCCTCTTCCACATTCGTGGGCAGGGCATAAAAACCACAAACATAGAGGGGGCTAAGCAAGAACTATTGGGACCAAGTTTGGTTTCAATTGGCTCAATGGTATTCAGCTTTGGAATGGAACCAAAACTTAGGTGAGAACACTGGTTTACAATGTGCCAGCCATAGCAATTTGAGGATCTGCCGCATTTCTTTATGGACAGCCTTTTAAACATTTATTTACTGGCTATTCAAAAAATAACATATATATTTGTAAATTATCCAGCTGTAATACTAAGTAAGCTGTATATGGTCAAAGGAAGATTCAACTTCCATATCAAAAGAAGTTATATTCATATGATAATTAAATTTTCCTCCTATTGACAATGTGAGATAATTGACAAATCTTCAAGTAAAAGTACCCCTGCACTCCAACATTTCTGTTTGCTTTGCATAAAGAAACACTGTCTTACGGAATCCAAAACATGCTATTTTCCTCATAGCAAGTAAAAGAGTGAATATCTTAATTAATAGGGTATTAACTGTGCAAGTATTTAACATTTGTCTGCAAATAAGCATCTTTCAAATAAACAAAATATTTAAAATGTTTGTTTATACTATAATTGTTATATTTTGTTGTGGAAGTCACTGAACAGGTTTTTGTCAATAAATTTAAGATTTACAATCATATCCTGGTTTTACCTACATTCATAAAAATCTATAATTGACTTATTGGGCCAATCCTAGAATCATGAAATAATTCTTTTGTTCAATATAAGTTTTATCTCTTTTAAACATAAGCTCTATTTCACTTTGTTCTATCTAAGTATCAAAATAAAATGGTACATAGACAACTGTCTGATACCTAATGGTTCCTAATGCAGCATTTTCTTTTGATATTTCTAAAATAAACAGGATTAGATTAAGTGGTGGCATGAAGGACATGCTCCCACTAAAACTGGAAAATATATATATATTTCTATGAGTAAAATCATGATTTTTTGTCAAAATTTGTCAAAAATTTTTGCACTTCCTCCATCCACTTGGTACTTTTTTTTCAATTCTGCCCCAACTTCCATTCATGGACTATTGATAAGTTCCCTTGGTTTACACTGTGTCATGGTGATGCTCTTATGTAGTTAGGTAGTGCAGTGAGTCTTTATAGTTTTTTCAAGTAACTGTTAAATTTCTTGCAATGCAATATATATCATAAAATACTATAAAATACTAAAATCGTGACTGCCTGTATATGATTATTTTTTCAAAATACAAAAAAATCATTGTTGGTTAAATTATTTTTCTAAATAAACATATTTATTATGGCATAATCTTATATAGTAAAAAATCTATTGCAAAGTGACGTCAAAATTTAAATCCCAAAATATCCATTTACATGCAATAATAAATAAGTTGTATCACGAACTACGATTAAAAGTATTACCTGTTTTTGATTGGCCCTTTGAAGTTTGGATCAAATTGACGTTTTTCACCTGTAAAATGTAAACAATACAAAGAATGAAATCAATATTGTTAGATGTATTATTAATGTTTTAAAATGATATTATTTACATGTCTACATAATATTCAAGCTGAAAAAATTCTATTCATAAAAAAAACTATGCACTGTTACATTAAAAATAAACCAGCAAACTTCCTGAAAGCATAATTTTGATCCCTGTTGTTTTTTTTTTGCAATATTCAAATCCATCACTGTGGCATTATATCCTAATCAACTAAGTGTTTTAATCAACAATTCCCTGAAAACTATGTCCAAATAAAACAAATGTGCAAGTTGATTAAAATCAGATATGAAATGACTAAACAAAAGTTCTTTTTTTATAAATGAAGTATTAAATATCAAGTAAAAAGATTCTGTAGTTTATACATGTGTATTGAGAGGGTACAAAAAACTTTTGCCCTTTTATAAATTAACAAGAAAGTATAACAAAAAAATCTGAATACATTCAAAACCTTGTCAACAGAATAATATTGCACTTATTTCCCAATCTTAAGTTCCTGGATAAAGGGTAATCCTGGAACCAGACAGCATTCCTGTAGGGTTTACACAATCCTTCATAATACGGTTAAAGGAACTTTATATATAAAAATAGATCTATATTGGTAACTCTGAGTTGCTAAATTAATACATGTAACAGTCACTATGTAACAGTGGCACACCTCTATTTTCTTTTGCAGAATTCCAGCAGAACATTTCAGGAAAAAAACAAGAAACACATACAGCCTGTGTGTCAGTGTTAAAAGAGTGCTCGGGTAAAAAAATCAGATCAATCGTGCAACTACTGTTCATGCATTTTAGAAAGACATTTGTACATATGCCCCAAATAAGTTGAGCAATGAATATCTGTTATCTTAGACTTTTGACCTTGACTGACCTAATTTAAGTATTCTAGCATATATCTACTAATTTCTAAATGAACAGTATAGTCTCTATGACTTTGATCTCAACTGTATGCAATATGTCTGAAAACTTTCTGACTTTTACATCCAAAATGACAATGGAACCAGTGGAGGCCTAGACATCATAAATATGCTTGTTCTTGACAATTATAAAAAGTCTAGCTGGATCTGTCATTTGAAACTTTGACTTGAACTTGTACATCAGTCACAGACATTGATTGATCAACACATTTGTCTGGTATGAGTACAATTGTTATGAAATATTTCAGACCTTCAAACCTTTGGAATGTAAGCATGAAAATATATCAACTTGTAGGGCATGAGTGAAGGCATAAAATTATTCTACACACTATTTGTGACCTTGACCTCTGACCTATGGGCTTTGACCAATGGACCCTACCACTTTACAGGATTTTAATATTAGAACAAATCATATTTTACAAAAGGATATGGAGTAAATGAACATGAGACCATAACACATATGTTTACTCCAACTGCAATAATTTTAATGAGCTGTATGGCCAGTTCGGAAATTAATTCCTCATCAGCAGCACTAGAACCCAAACAAAGGAAATCCATAATTTCAAAAAATGTTTAAAATGCATTAAACCAAACGAATGTACATATTAGAAGGAAATGTGTATTGAGACAGACAAGGACTTGGTTGTGTAATACCTTTATGTTCAGTATTGGCCCAGGCTTCTTTAGATTCTGAAATATTTAATCAGAACAATAGAATGCTTTCACATATCGAGGTCCTCTCTCTGGAACATTTAATTCCCCTCTCTGAAGACAGCAGACACAAAACAAAATTCATTAAATTCCTTTCCCCTTGTTTTTCTGGTTTCAGAAGAGACAAAATTATGAATGTACCAGTTATACAGTATTTACAAACATTGGTGACTTAAAGATGAAGAACAGCAAAAAAGTGTTGTTCCTTTGCTTGGTGATACCATTTTGTAGAGACTTTGTCTTATGTGCATTAAGTCTGTGCCAAAAACTTTCTGATTCACTAGCCCAGAGGGACTAGTAAGGTCCAGTGAACTACTAGCCCAAACTCAATTTCACTAGCCCTCACAGATGATTTTATGTTCAAAAAGAAAAATTTTAACTAGCCCCCTCCCCTCCAAAGTGCCAACACTCAGAAGGGGAAGGGTCCTTATATACAACCAGTCATATCATATTTTTGTGGATATAAATGTAGTAACTTATATACACTTGTGGATAGCAGAATTAAACTTCACTGGATTATATATGTTTTGTCACTTTTGTCGAATATTGTTTCATACAAAATGTACTTATGTATAATTGATCAAACAGATTATACAGAATACAGAATACAGATTATACAGAATACAGAATTTTATTTGCCAAATCAAGGGCCCACAGGGGGCATATATATTACAATGATTATATGTGACATTTATATAATTTGGGCAATATCCTGTTTAATGAGATCTAGACACATCTACTATTCAGTTATCAAATTATCTCCCCTTATAAATTATAAAATTTCAAAACATTAATATGATATATGCTACATAATAGCTATCTAAGTACATGTACTGTAAATAGGACCCCCTTTCATCCATCCCCCCCCACCTTCACATTGTATTTTCTTTTTGAGTTCTTTTTAAATCATAATGGAGGATTCATTGTTTAGCTCAGTAACAAGAAACACATATTTATAAATTGAATGGACAAATCTTTTTTCAAAATCTGTTTTAATGCATGTAGCAAAAATTAAGAAGCTTTTGATACTCTAGCAAAGACAAACACAGACCATTAACTTACTGTTGTATAAATTCCTGGTAAAGATATTTACATAAAAATTTAAATTAACTTGTAATCAAAAATCAATTTTGAATGAAATAAGGACAAACACACACAACTTTGGGTATTACTCTTCTGATTTATGTGAATATGCCTAAATACACCACCAGTTTATTACAAGGTGAAATGCATTATTGTCCAAGTTGGAATCAATGAGATCATTATCATAATGTGACTCCAGATAATCATTGACAATAAAATACTATAATAATGACTGTTTCAACAGTCGCATACATTGACCTTTTAAAGGCTTCAAAACCCCGGGTTTTTTTTTGCATGAAATATATCAATTTGGGTGTGCTTTCAAACCATTTGTATATAAATTTGCATATAGAAAAATTATTACTATAATTTTGGTACCAAAAACGCAAAAATGGCAATTTTTTTATGAGACAAAGAATTATTGTGATTAATTTTCTTTAAATGTACAATATTACACACATTTCATGCTTTGTTTCTTTGATTTTTATAATTTTCATGTTAAACCAATGGTATTTTAATATATTAGGGTCCTAAATTTAGTGCAGTTATATAAATTTGGGGTATGTTTTACCCACCTGAGTATATAAATTCGGGGTATATTTTCAAGATCGATTTGGCACATCCCTACCTGAAAATATACCAAGTTACCCCCATCCCCCCAAAGGTTCAAAACAAAGATATGTTTATGCCAAGATTTGTGTCAACAACATAATTAAATGCATAATTTGATTAAATTATAAATGCTTTAAATTTTATATTAAAGCCAATATATGTGATACTCACAACTTAATTCCTACAAATTAGGTCGTATTAACAGATTAAAACACAATTTTAACCTTGCACTTTAGTTTCTGTGTTAATGTGAAGGAGGTGTTACAACTTTGGCTAGACCTGCTTGAAAATGAAGAACAACAATAAAAGTGCCTTTTGGTTTATTTCTTTACCATAAATTATACAAGTATGTCATGTATGAATTTTTCCATTTGCTTTGATTCAAGCTTATGTACACATCATTCCATCTTTTTTTACACCCCTCCCTTTGCAAAGTAATTCACCTGTTCTTATCTCCCTTTATTCGTTTTTTTTTATCTGTTCTTAGCACCTTTTGTAATGCAATACAAAGGGATTGTGGGTAAAGTGAATTAAAAACAACTGATTTCCAACCAATGATGTTGTGTTATTTGGGCTAATCAAAATAATTTGGTTCAATCTCTACCCACTATGCATTACATTCTGCTACAACAAAATGCTATTATTTTGGGTTAGCATTGTGTTTTTTTTCCCTATTTCTGTCTTTGGAAGGACCAGTTTCTGCATAAAATTTCAATCATTTTGTTGAATGTTAACAAATCTAAAGTTTATGATAGCTTCTATAATTCACTTGAATTTTCATATTGTGTCGCTCATTAAAATTTTTCTTTTGTAATGAAATGTAAATTTCACTTTTATATGAGACTTGAATTCTCATAGTTCATCTTAAAACTTGAATTATCATTGTGTATCAAGATTCCAAGTCAGGAATATGTTGGTAATTGGCTTGTCCTTGTCTTCTTATAAATTTTTAGTTTCTTGATATTTGGGTAATTGGATGTAATTTGTTTCCATTGATTTATTCACTTTATTACCTTTTTGGGGCCATTTAGGGCTTGCTATATGGTGCGAGGTTCCTCACTGTGTTGAAGACCGTATGGCGACCCCTAGATGCTTTGTTTTGGGTCGTTTTAACCTGGATATGGGATGTTGTCTCCTTGACATTAACCCCATCTCCTTTCTTTTTCATATTTTATAATGTGACATGAGATTTGAACTTTCATGAACTTGTTTCATGAGACTTGAACTTTCGTAGTGAGTCATGAGGCTTGAGCTAGTTTCAGAGTGTTTTGCCAGTGTAACACAAGAGGTGGAATGGTGTTCATGTAAAATGAAACTTAAAATTCTATAGTATGTCCTGAGACTTCAGTCTCAATGGTGATGTAAGACTTGACTTGAATAGTGTGTCTTTAAAGACCTGAGCTTTGATACTTGAATTTTCAAAGTGTGTCATAAGACTTTAATTTTCAAAGTATATATGTCATGAGTTTTGAATCAAGAGACTTCAGCTTATAAATGCAGTTTGAGACTTGAGCTAGCAGCAATTGTAGAAATTATAATTCTAAATTTCACATTGCATTCTAAATCAAAATTTCAGGGAAAATGTGTCGTCAAGTAGAATATACTTCCTGATTTGTGAAATTTATGAAAAAAAATAGCGTCTATCAAAAAAACTGCCTCGTAAACACCCTCACGGACAGATAAATATTTGTGTGTTTCTTCAGTTACAATCACTGGTCACAATAGAACATTGTATTGATCATAAGTAAATTTAAAATGACAATATATTAAAAGCAATATACTTCCCGAGTTTTATCACCCAATATATTACATATAAAAGATCTCTGCCTAATCCATTTAAAGTTGCTCTAGAAATCCTATATTCGTTAGGACTGAATGACCATAAGTGAGTTTAAGCTAATGGAAAATAGATTCTTAAAGCTGAAAATACATATATATTGCTCTTAATAGACCATATCTGACCTCCAGTATCAGGATTTAGCAGACTACTTTTCAATACCTCACTGTATCAAAAACTTAACATCATAGAGCCTAAAACATCATGAAGTTGGTCATGTGGGCGGACGCGTTTGTGAGGTATATGTATATAAACATAGGGCAGACAAACAACAACTGGTGAAATACCAGAACTCGAAAATGGTTTATTGAATAAAATACTTGTGGATGAATTAACTGTTTTAATTTTCAATCTGAACCAAAGCATACAAGACAACTGTTGGTATCACCTTCAGGGATTAGCAACAGGAAGAGGAGTTTTGTAGACAAAATTTACCTCCTGTGTGGACACACTATTTGAAACCCAAATTTATTCTTGTGATGGTTTTGGTTCACACCGCCCTTTAAGGATGTCTGCTGGTCAAGTTTTCCTGTCAGATTTTTGGACTCCATTGCTTTATTCATTTCAAAACATTGGAAATTTTCTTAGAGGTTTTCTTCTTTTTTAATTCAATAGGCATTCTCACAAAACCCTATTCATTTTCTCACATAGAAACACTTTGCCTTTTTTAAATCTATTCAGAAAAAGTCAGAAAAGTTCAGTTTCCCACTAAATTTTAATCAACTGTATCATAAAAACAATTATGATCAGCAATCTATCAATTGTACACTTTGTCAAATTTTTCTAGCAAAGAGTCACATTTACCTAAAAAAAACCTATTTATTTTTAAAATGTCAGAAGCCAACATCCTGAAATCATAAATGTTTTCACTTTCTCCTGTTTATTGTTTATAGAGAGGGGGCCGATGGGTTTATTTCGTTCTCCGTGATCGGGGATTTCAATTCCACGTGATTCGTTTTCCATTTCACTTATTTGTCGTGAATCGTTATTAGAACATTGTTTGATCCGTGATTGACAAAATGAATTTCCCGTGAACTGTGATTGGTCCGAATAATTTTTTCGTGATTCGTGATGAGGACCCCCCATCAGGCCCCTCTATAGAATGTTGATTATT
This sequence comes from Modiolus philippinarum, assembly GCA_002080025.1. Taxonomy (NCBI): domain Eukaryota; kingdom Metazoa; phylum Mollusca; class Bivalvia; order Mytilida; family Modiolidae; genus Modiolus; species Modiolus philippinarum. The sequence goes on along the minus strand of MJUU01047102.1, from coordinate 341 downwards.
TATTGGTTAATAATTTTCATTATTCGCTGAAGTATTAAAGTATATAAATATGGATCAACTCTAAAAATTATTTTCCCAAAGCAAACAAAACACAGAAGATAAACTATTAATCATCTTTTGTGAGACAATTTTACGTAGTTTTGATCGATACATACATGTACCAAATCTCTTACTTAAATGTTATTTGTGAAAAAATTCAATAAAGTTTACTTTTAATTCGATAAATAAGATAAATCAATATTATATATCTGACAAAAACAATGGTATGATTGAAAATATTATAAACAATGTAAATATACTGAATAGACATTTCCATGGCAACATAAAAACATCCTGAAACT
>MJUU01047100.1:0-16436 GCA_002080025.1 Modiolus philippinarum | reverse complement strand
AAAAAAACGCCATTTCTATCCGGATTTATGTCATAATTATGAACAGAAGTCATTTCCTTCATGTGAATAGCCTTAGCTATGGGTAGTCCATCCTGAAGGAGAACAAACTCCTCATTGATATTGTCATCGTTTGGATCTGAAAAAAGACATATAATATGTCATACAAGCTGTTTTGCAGACAATTACAGAAACAAATTAAGCAATTGGTTAATTTTCAATAAAATCTGCCAATTATCATTGAAAATATAGAAGGACAAGTAAGAAGATGGCAAAATAACAGACTAACGGACATGAATTGAAGCTTGACAAGGTCGTCTGATATATCACATGATTGGCACTTAGGTGAATTAGATCTTACATTTCAAAATAGAAGCGTATGTTGCTCCAGACAGAATGAATTTTTCTCGGTCATACTTTTGTGGCAAGTCATTTTCATATTCCAATAATTTTTTGTAAAATAACTCCTTGTGTTCTTCCATGATTGAACTAAACCTTTGTGATATACCTTGTGAAAACTTGTGATCAGAAGTTCGAACTGTGTTCAAAGGATTAAGAGCTTCAAGCAAAATATCTATCTTTTTAACAATTAAATAATTAATCTTTTTGTTGTGGGATTAATCTTTTAATAAAATGATCATCCACATATTGGATAGGACATATTTCTGGTTATGTTTGATTTAAGTTAGTAGGATCCAGAATCCTACTAGTATAAATCAGGATATCTCAATTTCTCCTAGTAGAAATTGGAATTCCATTTTATACTGGGTTAAATCCAGTACAAATTGGAATTCCAATTTTTCCCAGTAGAAATTGGAATTCTGATTTGTACTTGATTAAATCCAGTACAAATCGGAATTCTAATTTGTCCCAGTAGATATTAGAATTCCAATTTGTACTAGGAGGATTCCGGATCCTACTGGATTCCAATTTGTACTGTAACATATACATCTTTCCATTACTTTTGCAATTATGGAAAGCAGAGATATTGGTCTATAGTTGGACAAACAATCCTTGTCACTCTTATTTTTATAAACAGGTATAACACTCGCTAACTTCCACGCATTGGGAAATTGGGCCAACTGCAGGGACTTATTGAATAATTTAGATAATGGATATTTCAGGGTATTTGCAGCCTCTTTTAAGAGACGAGGATTAATATTATCTGGACCAGATGCCTTTAAAATATTCAGATGAACGAGTATATCTTTAATATCTTGTTCAGTGATCTGAACATAATTTAGTTTAGGTGCTTGAATATTATCATATTCTTCAGGAAGATCTACATCGGAATCGTCGATTCACGATTGTCGACAGAAAAAGATGACTTTGTTAAAAAAGTTTGCCTTATCAGCATCATCTTCAACGGTTTCGCCTTCGACATTTAAGGGCGGATGATCGGATTTCTTTGCTGCAGTTCATGAAACATTTTTTTTTAAAATTTCCACCAATTATTTATACTGATTTGATGGTGATTCCAGAGAAGATATTTGTTTTTCAATATATTCATCTTTAGCATTTTTGACAATATTTACACATTTATTTCGTATTTTCCGGTACTTATTCCAGTCATACTCACAGTTAGTTCTTTTTGCTTTTCTGTGTAGCCGACGTCGTTTTCGGATTGTTTTACGTATCAAACCGTTCATCCACGGTGGGTCTGATTTGCGCAACCATATCATTTTGTGAGGAATAGTATTTTCAGCTGCAGTTAATATTTTTTTAGTTACATTATTGACTGCGGAGTTCAAATCTGTTTCATCAATTAAAACATCCCAATCAATATTACTAAGTTCATTATTAAATTTTACATAATCCCCTCTATGGTATTGCCATATTTTTCTTTTTGTTGAAGTTTGACGTTTCTTTTCAATATTAATAATACCACTGACTGGACAGTGATAGCGTACAGAATTTCCCAAGATATTTTCCCCAACTTCAGAATAAGCAATTATATTAGGATCATTTACCATTATCAAGTCTAACATAGATGTAGAACTTTCACAGAAATATGTAGGTTCTGTTATAATTTGTGTAAGACTATTTACTAAACATATATCTCTAATCTTTGTTTTTCGCAGATTAAGCTGATCTTCATTAAGATCACCACAAATAATAACATTTTCAATATTTTTGTTTATCGCCATATCAATTGAGTGATTAATATGGTCCCAAACGTGGTTTTTGGAATCGGGTGGTCTATATATATACTACTCCAAATAAAATATTAATACCTTTAATGTGTATTTCAACCCAGACACTTTTTCTTTCATTTATTCTGAGATCAGTAATTTCTCGACTATAAATATCTTTTTTCACATAAATAGCTACCCTCCTCCCACGCGCCCTATTCTATCGTTACGATAAGGAGTCGAATAGTTTTGTAATTCTATTTCCTCATTAGGCCTCTGTGCATTAAACCATGTCTCTGTAAATAATAAAACATCTCTGTCGCTTAATTCAGATTCTATGATATTGCATTTCGATACTAAACTTTGAGTATTCAAACATGTAAATGTTACAAGGTTTTTTAAATTTAAAAATATATCGCTAGTGTCATTCGAAGTTACAATACTCAAGTCGCTCGTCGAGGAGTCAGAAGAGAGACTGGGGCCAGGATTTTGTTCGATATCGCCAGCTAAAGAAAGCAGTTGCCACAAAACTAAAGCAGTTGACAAGAGTCTGGCACAATTGGTTGCAACACTAGTTACCTGGGGCATATTAATTGAAGAACAACTATCTTCATCAATCACACTACTCGTACAGTTTGCCAAATTCATTAAAAAACTTGGCTTGATTTAGCATATACATACAAGCAATGTATATAATGATACACCAGTGTATCTATAATTTGTGTAGAGAAAGTAAAACAGTATGGATTGAATTGGAAGGCATTTACTAGGTGGCAATCGAGCAGACCTTGCATAGTTCAGTCCAACGCGTAACCGGTAATTAGTTAAATCAATACCCATAATAATTTTTTGTCAATATCAAAGACACATAATAATAAACCAGTGCCGTTGGACATCATAAGTACCCGTCTCAAATTTGAGACACCATCAAAGAACGGCAGATACAACAATTCATAAGTGACATTTGCATTTTTTTTATCAAGAAAAAAATATAATATACAAAATAAACATACTAACATAAGACAAAAACGCGTATAAAGAGATAAAATCGTTTTTGAAAGTTCCGTTATGACAGAAAAGCCCAATATTCATGATTTATAAAAATCATTAATCAAACTCATGATATATAGAAACGACAGCGCCATTAATAGGTCAACGTCAAATTTAATAATAAAAGTCTTGTTTATACGAGAGTAAAGGCGTATTTCCAACTCCATAAAATTTCTTTTTTTTTTTTTGCTTATGTCCTTCATTGACTTAGTAAGTTTCAGAATAGGAGGATAAGTAAAACAAATTCAGAGAGTTTTGTATCTCGATGTACATTTTCTCTAGAATAATACAACTACTCAGTAGTTTAACAGAAACGAAGTAATGTATACCGAAGCGGCTTATCCCCTGTAATTCAATCAAGACGAATCTTACGCAATCAATCGTTTTGTATTACAATGAACAAATTTCTTCAAGATAATAATGTTTTGCAGAATCGAGATTATGAATACCGTTTAAGCAACCTCCCCTCGACCCATCAGTCGGCTTAGCTGTCTTCGAGTTAAATCGGAATATCTCTGCACATTATCTCGAACTGGAATACGAGTATTAAGAAGTTGGGCACATGATCAATATCCTTTGAATACCTTTTGGAGAATCTTTGGAATAAAAAAGAGAAGAAAAGAGAGAAAATACAGTGGAACTACAGACCCCTTTATCGTCCACATTGGGGTAATTTCGATCAGATAATTCTCATTAATAACTATGTTACAGAACAAAGATACGGAAAATGTATCAAGCTATAATATCTGTGCCATTGCTTATACAATTTGGCTTTACATTTAGATCACTTTTTGTTATTTGTTCTCTATCAGTTTTTAAGCATTTTTGAGTTTATTGTCTTCCAAACGTTTCGATTTTATCTGCACTGATGAGACATAATTTGTCCAAATGCGCATATGCAGAAAGTCAATTCACAGTGACTTCGGTATTTAGTTATTAAAACAGTTTATACACATGATGTTTCATACCTTTTGAAATAAGTCATTTAAGGGTCCCCATTAACATCTGGTACCAAAGGACATATATCTATGTAAATAAATAAGGGCAAACATAATTACTTATAATCTTAATCACTAGTGTATTTATAACTTACAATGGCTTTACTGATGTGTTCAGTAGGGTCATTAATTGGCTAGGCTTATCCACAGCCGAGATCATTTGGAACAAGATATTTTATAATATTTTTGGATGTCAATGTGTTTGTGTTTTGCATGGAAACATATGAGTACAAGAAGACAGAGCTGACAAAACATAAAAAAAATATTCAATCAAATTTTTGAAAAAAAAAAAAATGTATTTATATAATAAGTATGAGGCCATAATAAGATTATATAATAATTCGGAGGCAATAATAAGAAAATACAACAACAAATAATATAGCACTAGTATCAAGTATCAAATATCAAGTCATGTAGTACATTTTATATGTCTTAGTCAGGTCCATCTTCGTGTGCAGTATCTGTCATAGTGTCGGATTCGTTTTCGGGACGAAGAATGGTTGAGTTGTTAAACTGAACAGGTCCTCGATTGACTCTTTCGACCGTACGAACAAGGTCATCTGGCTTTCTGAATATATAGGTTTTTCCGTCATTTGCGATAGTGCATATCTTACCATCAACTACCCATGTAGACCTAAGGTACTTGAGACGCACTAGTTTCCGCGCAGTATAGGCTACAAAATCTCGGGCTTTAGTGAGATCCTGATTAATTGAAATTTGGCCCATTCCTTCCGTAGCAGGAAGATTTTTTGCTGCTGATAAAATGCGTTTCTTTAACTCATAATTACGAATTCTCGCAATAATTGAACGAGGTCCACCAAGTACTGGTTTGCCAGTTCGATGACTGACTTCAATGTCCGAAGGGTTAATATCTACACCATTTTTTTTACTATATCAACTACTTTTTGTGTAGTATTTTCACTTGCAGATGCTTCGACCCAACTAAAACGAAGAAGACTTTTCCTGCTATGCTGTTCTAAGTCATCACACTCATCATTCAGCTTTTGACATTTTTGTTCCAATTCACGGTTGTTCCTCTTTAAGCTGTGAATTTCTTCCAGCAGTTTGCACTTTTCTTCGAGTTCGCTATTTTTGAGAGTGAGTGTTTGGATTTGTTCGACAAGTGGCTGTTGTTTTTCTGCTACCTTTTTGTCGACAATAGCTTCAATGTCAGTTTGCAGAAGCTCTTTTACAGTTTTAACTATTAGCAATATATTTTCCAGCTTAGAACAGTAGCTGGTCGTGTTAACGAATTAATTGAAATAATTTAAATCATAATTTATTTTAAATCATATCTACGAGCTCATTTTCATAGGTTAAAAAATAAAATTTTCGCGAAATAACACGAAACTTTCGCGAATAAACACGAAACTTTCGTGAAAAAAATCACTTTCGCGAATAATCGCGATACTTTCGCGAATTAGCGATAATATTTGCTAATAAAAGCGAAACTTTCGCGAATTCATGCGATAATTTTCGCAAGTAAACGCGGTAATTTTTTAGAATAACCGCGTTTACTTGCGAAAATGTATATTTTAGTTTAACACAGAAAGGATATGGAGTAAATGCAAATGAGACAAAATCTCTACAAATACATGGTAAAACAAGCAATGGAACAACGCTTTTATTGTTGTTCTTCCTCTTAAAGACACCATGAGGCCTTATCTTTATTATCTTTATTATACCCCGTGTGAACTTTTGCAATTATTTTATAACTTTACGGGAATGGTTTTATGGAATGACATGTACTAAAATTGCCAACATTTGTCCGATCAAAGAAAAAAAAAAAATAGTCCGCCAAGGCCGAACATAGAAAACAGGACAAATTGTAAACAAACTTTTGTTTGTAATTTGTTTATTTTTTTTATACTTTTTCAAGTAAACATTTTTCATCCTCGTTTTAACGGTTATGCTGTTAAAAATGCTAGAAACTAATAAAAATTCAGAAAAACTGGGACGTACCCATCTTTACGTAATAGAGGAGACAAAATACTCTGCTTGCATCCGTTATTTTAGCTTTGAGATCTAGTGAACTGAAAATTTTACATACATACTGGCCTCTCAATGATATTGCCGATGTCTACTATAATATATGATGATACTTGACAAAATTCTGCCGGAAGTTTTGAGTTTGATTTTTCTTCCGTAGTGCGACAGTGTTTCACCTGCAGACTAGGCTTCTTTAACTAGCAGGCAGACAGGAAATGGTGTATTGATTGACCGTTACTAAGATTGCCCAAATTTGTCCGATCCTCATAAAATGTCCGCCGAGGCCGAACATCGACCCTATTGTGAAAGCATATTATGACTGCCTCCTCTGAAACTACTTCAGCGATTGGAACCAAACTGGAATGTATGAAGGACCTAAAATTGTCCAAATTTTTCCGATCCGCTAAAAACAAAATGGGCAACTTAGCAACAAGGTTTAGCAAAGTTCAAACCTATGGGAAAACAGGTTTTTGACATGTCCTCTGAAACTTTTGAAGCGAACGCAACCAAGCTTTACAGTCATGATGTACATTGTCGATTTTTCCAAGATTTCCCAAATTGTTCCGATCCACCAAAACATATCCCCATGGCCGAACATAGATTTCCAACAGGCCCTACACTATGGGAATAACACGTTTGAAAGTACTGAAAAAAAGGTAAACGAATATCAAAGCAACAAACCGAACGGATAGTAAAAAAAACTTAAAAATCAAAGTTAGATGTCACGTCCATGTACAAATAATGCAGTTCTTGTTCTGGCAATCCATTGCATTTCGCATACATTTCAAATCGTGATAACTCTGTGGTCTCTGGTCGACTGCTCTAAATGCCTTTCGTGTACAATACTGAAATCGACGGGTCAATAATATACCCCGATATCGTTATATCGTTATATTTTTGGTAGCATAATCTTCGGGATAACTATGAGGAGGGTAAATGTTTCGCAGCTGCCAAAAATTACATTTCGCTACAACTACTTCATATTTTTGTAGAATATAAGACCTGGGCAGCGAGAGTCCATGTCTCTAACAACAACTGAAATAACCACTGATGCTGGTACTGTGTCCTATCGCCATTGAATTCATGAGATGGACATGGGGTTTGTTTTGGAGATACTCAAAAGCCATTCTAAGTATCGACTCCATTACACTGTAACCCACAAGCAGAAGCGAAAAAATCATGAAAATAGCACGGGAGCACAGTTTTGGAAGTACTCAAGGGTTACTCCAAGCAGAGGACTCCGTTGCATTCAGATACAAGTAGCAGCAGCCGAAAAACTCAACCATCGATGGCAAATTAAATTCTAGCGGAGTACACCTAAAACTACTCCAGAGTAATTCATACCCACATTTGCAAAATGAATGGAAAGGCGAGTGTAAAGTAAATTGACATCTAAACATCTAACAACTAATTTCGCTTAAACTGATGCAAGGGGCCGTATTGAATTCACTATGAGGTACTCATTGTTGAATGCCTCATCGTGACTTCGAGATGAGGGACGACAATAAATGATGCATGTCCATTTGTCGGTTTTAACCATGTTTTGGATTTGTCTCATGTACATTTACTCCATATCCTTTTATTATTCAACCAATAACCAAACCATATTCAGGAACAGCAAGGTGAATTTGACTTGACTTCTACCCTTCAAATCCATTCCTGGACATATAGGTCGTCAGTGACCGATTCATAATAAAACGTTGTTTCAAACATTATTATTCTTATTCTGAATCCCTGGTCTATTTTTTGCTGTAGACTAAATTTAGTGAGCCAATGTGGAACAGCTGCTCTCAAGTTGAATTGAAAGAGGAAAAAATCACTGAACCATGAATTGAGGTCAAGGCGAAAGGGCCACACAGGCAAAAAAAATCTTGCTAAAGGACAAATAAGATTGCAATTGCTGATAAATAGACTTCAATGTAGACATTTGAAAAAAGTCTGAATATTTAATAAACAAAATATCATCACCAAAGAATTATAGTTAATGATCACCATTCTGGATTATCTAAGTAATGGTAATCCATATACCACTCCTGTACTGTAAAGCTTTAGTGAAGCCGGAAGCCAAGTTATGGCAAAAGCTCACACGGTGTTTTAGCCCAAGCGAACCAACACTATTGTCCACGGCCGACGACGGCTGTAAGTTTTTTCTTTGCTCATAAAACATCATATTGGTCGATACTAAATGCCGTATTTTTAGATATTCAGGTAAACCCGAAAGCAGATGTTATGCAATACTATGTACAATACAACAAGGGTGTCATTTAATGAAAAACAGGTTAACGTTTGAGCTGGTCTTACCTATTGGAATTTCACGTTAATGCAATTGTAACTAGAGGTAATGTGACCTGATGGGTCAGCAGGTTATACCTCCGTTCCTTCTTTGAAGATAAATTTAATTTAATTACCACACTTCCAACATTTGAACAGAAACAAAATTTCTACATGCGCATACTCTGGTGGTTTACTGAAACTGTACACATTTTATCAAAACCCACAACTGCTCTAGGACTACCCTCTCCCTTTTTCATATGAGTCAAATGATCTCCGAGCAACCAAATTCCTTCATGCACAATTGCAGGTGCTTTACTGCAACTGTGTTAAGTTTCATAAAAAATCCTCTGAGTCGTTTAGGAGGAGTTGCGGTGACAAGGTACATTGACTGTCCTCCCTCATTTTTGGAAAGAAAAATCAAATTATCTCCCGTTTTAAATTTTTGACAGCAACCAGATTCCTTCATTCACCTCTTTGAGTTGGCAGACAAACAACATGGACGGACAGATGGACGGACGGACAAGATGATTCTTATATACCCTCCTCACTTCGTTTGCGAGGGGTATAATAAGATAATAAAATAACTTTTTGTAGTTAAATATGTATTTTCGCGTTTATTCGCAAACATTATCGCGTTCATTTACAATAGTTTAGCGTTTATTCGCGATTATTTCGCATTTATTCTCGAAAGTATCGAGTTTTTCGAGAAAGTAATTCTTTCGCGCAAGTTCCGCGTTTATTCGCAAAAGTTTCCCTAACATTTTATTTTGTATATAAACCTGCAAAAAATGAGCTCATTTGGCTTACTTACTTATCAACCTCTTTAAAGGTAGCGATAATATATTATAGGATCGCAGGAGGCCCAGACTAGAAAAAATTCTTGTAAGTGCATACATAAACTTACACCATAACCCAAGTCCAGCCTATACCTTACCAAACCTAACACTATCTCCAATTTTTCAACTCTTACCCTGACGCTCCAAGTCCAAATACAGGCGGGGAAGTTCTTCACATTAATTGGTCTCCGTTGAAAATCTTTTCAAATAAACATGATGCGCGATGACATAGCAAATAATAATAGAACAATCAAATTTGTGAACTTTGCGCTTTGTTTTAACATTTCATATATTATGTTTCTTGTATCCCAGTAAATACTGTATGGAACATTTATATGGGAAATTGTCGTTGTTTTGTGCGAAAACATTGTTTTAAAACTGTCTTCTTGTGTTGTCATAACTACACGAAAATGAAGAAAAACATCTCCAGTCGCCCTCAAAGGGCATGGGCGGAAACAAAATTTTATATCTCTTCACACTGCTTAGAGACATCGTTAACTACATTTTCAGTTGTGCACGTATCCATTTTGTTTAGTTCGCGTGTTGGTCAGACCTCTGCTTTCTTCACTCTAGAGAGTGTGGTAACAGGTGCAACATTTAGATATCTTACACTCTTTCGTGTCCCCATAATCAGCCAGCAGTATTTTGGACTTGATGCTAACTACATGCCCGCGTAGAGATTTATCTCGACGAATAGCCTCAAATGTCAGTGACTTGAAAACATCAACCATTCAATAACAAATTAGGGCCCGCCACAAAAAGTGGCGCACGCCCTTTAGTAATCAGTCTGTCCGTCCGTCCGCCCGAAACAATCGTGTCCGAGCTCTTTTGAGATAGGCTTTTGATTTTTGGCATGTATATAGATCTCCTCAAGGCAACGTGGCAACGTGTTGCGTACCTTGGTTGGTGACCTTTGACCTTGACTTTTGATCTCAGATCACATTCATGCTTTTTCAATGACAAAGTCTTGTCCGCGTTATAACTTTTTTTTCTCTTTTGAGATAGGCTTTTAATATTTGGCCTGTAGATAGATCACCTCAAGACGACGTGTCGCGTACGTTGGTTGTGATCTTTGACCTTGGCCTTTGGCCTCAGGGTCACATTCATGCATTTTCAATGACAAAGTCGTGTCCGGGTTATAACTTTATTCTCTTTTAAAATAGGCTTTTGATATTTGGCATGTAGCAAGTCATGTACGGACTATATTTTTTTTTTCTCTTTTGAGATAGGCTTTTGATATTTGGCATGAGGATAGATTGCTTCAAGGTGACATGTCACTAACAAAAGTTGATGACCCTTAACCATTGATAAGGTCTTTGACGTTTTTTATCATGACAATACAAGAGGCTCTCAAGAGCCTGAATTGCTCACCTGCACCATGGCTGACATAGATAAAAGGCATTTCCAATAGGAAAAACGAAACATAAAATTTAGCAGAATACTTTTTTTTTCTAAAATTACAGTATTCTTGTTTGTTTCATGGCAACCGAAAGATCCACCATCCATTACAACCAATAACAGAACACCATTCAAAAAAAGTTGGGCAGGGGTTCCCCTTATAATCAATGTAATACAAAATACTGAAATTGAAACATTCAGACCACAACTCAAATAAACTTCAAAAATTTGGGCAGAGGTTCTAATTGGACTGAAAGTTTCTGAGAAGAAGATCTTTGAATGTCTTTTCCACAGGGTCCAATGTTAAAACTATGTTCCCCGCTGGCGGCCATCTTGGATTAGATACGGACCTGCCGGATACCTTTGTTGGAAGGGACCATCTAAGGAACATTGTGACTAAGTTTCGTTATAATTGGACTGGTAGTTTCTGAGATCTTTGAATGTCTTTCCCATAAGATCCAATGTTAAAACTATGTTCCCTGCTGGCGGCCATCTTGGATTAGGTACAGACCTGCCAGATACTTTGTTTGGAAGGGACCATCAAAGGACCATTGTGATTAAGTTTGGTTATAATTGGACGGGTAGTTTCTAGAAGAAGATCTTTGAATGTCTTTTCCATAGGGTCCAATGTTAAAACGATGTTCCCCGCTGGCGGTCATCTTGGATTAGGTACGGACCTGCTGGATACCTTTTTTGGAAGGGACAATCTATGGACCATTGTGACTAAGTTTGGTTATAATTGGACTTGTAGTTTCTTAGAAGAAGATCTTTGAAAGTCTCTCCATAGGGTCCAATGTCATAACTATGTTCCCCGCTGGCGGCCATCTTGGATTAGGTACGGACCTGCTGGATACCTTGTTTGGAAGGGACAATCTAAGGACCATTGTGACTAAGTTTGGTTATAATTGGACTGGTAGTTTCTGAGAAGAAGATCTTTGAAAGTCTTTCCCTTTAGGTCCAATGCTAAAACTACGTTCCCCGCTGGCGCCCATCTTGGATTAGGTACTGACCTGCCAGATATCTGTTTTGGAAGAGACCATCTAAGGACCATTGTGAATATGACTAAGTTTGGTTATAATTGGCGTGATAGTTTCTGAAAAGATCTTTGAATGTCTTTACCAATAGGGTCCAATGTTAAAACTATTTTCCCCGCTGGCGGCCATCTTAGATGAGGAACGGACCTGCCAGATACCTTTTTTGAAAGGGACAATCTAAGGACCATTGTGACTAAGTTTGGTTATAATTGGACTGAAAGTTTCTGAGAGGAAGATCTTTGAATGTCTTTTCCATAGGGTCCAATGTAAAAACTATGTTCCCTGCTGGAAGCCATCTTGGATTAGGTACGGACTTGCCAGATACCTTTTTTGGAAGGGACCATCTAAGGACCATTGTGACTAAGTTTGGTTATAATTGGACTTATAGTTTCTGAAATGAAGATCTTTGAATGTCTTTTCAATGGGGTCCATTGTTAAAACTATGTTCTCTGCTGGCGGTCACCTTGGATTAGGTACAGACCTGCCAGATACTTTGTTTGGAAGGGACCATCAAAGGACCATTGTGATTAAGTTTGGTTATATTTGGACGGGTAGTTTCTGAGAAGATCTTTGAATCTTTTCCATAGGGCCCAATCTTAAAACGATGTTCCCCGCTGGCGGCCATCTTGGATTAGGTACGGACCTGCTGGATACCTTTTTTGGAAGGGACAATCAATGGACCATTGTGACTAAATTCGACTATAATTGGACTTGTAGTTTCTTAAAAGAAGATCTTTGAAAGTCTTTTCCTTAGGGTCCAATGTTAAAACTATGTTCCCCGCTGGCGGCCATCTTGGATTAGGTACGGACCTACTGGATACCTTTTTTGGAAGGGACAATCTATCGACCATTGTGACTAAGTTTGGTTATAATTGTACTGGTAGTTTCTGAGAAGAAGATTTTTGAAAGTCTTTTCCATTAGGTCCAATGTTAAAACTATGTTCCCCGCTGGCGCCCATCTTGGATTAGGTACTGACCTGCCAGATATCTGTTTTGGAAGGGACAATCTAAGGACCATTGTGACTATGACTAAGTTTGGTTTTAATTGGCGTGATAGTTTCTGAGAAGAAGATCTTTGAATGTCTTTACCAATAGGATCCAATGTTAAAACTATGTTCCCTGCTGGTGGCCGTTTTAGATGAGGTACGGATCTGCCAGATACCTTTTTGGAAGGGATCATCTAAGGACCATTGTGACTAAGTTTGGTTATAATTTGACTGGTAGTTTCTGAGAAGAAGATCTTTGAAAGTCTTTTCCATTAGGTCCAATGTTAAAACTATGTTCCCCGCTGGCGGCTATCTTGGATGAGCTACTGACCTGTCGGATACCTTTTTTAAAGGCGACCACCCAGGGACTATTGTAACGAAATTTGGTTCCAATTGGCCCAATGGTTTCAGAGAAGAAGATCTTTGAATGAAAAGTTAAATCCGGACGGACGGACGGACGGAAGGACGGACGACGGACGCCAGATGCCAAGTGATGGCAAAAGCTCACCCTGGCATAGCCAGGTGAGCTAAAATGAATATACAATTTAAAATAGTTAACAACAAAGAATGTTTCGCCCAATACATACCATATATGCTATAAATTCATATGCTGATCAATACAGATAATACATGGCCTTTTCCATATCAGCACGGTTATCATCCCGAAACCCCCATATCAGCCCGAGGCACCTACCGAGGGCTGATATGGGTCGAGGGATGATATCAGTACTGATATGGAAAGGCCATGTCTTAATCTGTTTATTATATACTACCAATGAGGAGTTGTCATCACAACCGGGCTGAAATAGCCATATCGCCGGTCTGATATGGATATTTCAGAACGAGGCAGTCTGATATGGCCATATCAGACTGGGTATATGATATGGACTGTTTACTTACTGCTATATTGCATATGCAAAACAGAACATATCTTCGCTAAGTATGTAATAAACCAATATGATAATAACTTTATTATGCAAATTACACCCGTAAAGGGTCAAGTATAAAAAAAAGTACATATAATGACACAACATACAAACATTAAATATTTTACACACATATTAATTGCAAGTTTGACCTACGTAGACTCTATCGCAATTCTAGTGATTGTTTTATAAAGGTAAAGACTTGGGCAAAATATTTAAGTTTGGGGATAGTGTATATTTTAGTTTGTCATCATCTGACAAGATATTAAAGTTGGAAAAGTTTCCTTCTATTACAGTCATTAATTTAATGCGAGGTGTGCTGTTAAATTATATTTTAAAAAGAAGTGGGATTCATCTTCCAGTATATCACACTTATTACATAATATTTGTTCTCGAGTGATGTTAATGTATCGCCCACGCTCAATGAGCAAACAGTGATCGCTAGTTCTAAATTGGTCTTACAGTTTTCTATTGTTGATGTTTTTTCTTTTAATAAGTAATCTTCCATTTTGATATCAGTTTTAAGTTTGATGTACAAAAATAATTTCGAGTTGCCTGTAAAACTGGAATTTTTTTTCGTGTAATTTTTAAATAATGATCTTTGACTTCATTTTAATTTTTTTTAAACGAATGCTTAATTTCAACGGATACATCTAGGGTAGTACCAAATATCAGTATTGGTATTAGTTCACCATGATCTGCATTTCCCACATTAGTGATTTAGGTTAAAATTTTGGTTTGTTTTTATGTCGGCTACTGCAAGAGGTACAGGGATGATATTTGGTCACTGGATTCATCTAGAGTAGTGACCAACTTTTGTACCAGAATTAGGTCACATTGACCTACATTTTCTACTTGAGTGACTTAGGTTTAAGTTTTGGCTTAGGTTCACATCCCATCTACTACAAATAACTAAATACCGAAGTTACTGTGAAGCTACCGAAGCTACAAGTGATACAAGAATGATATTTGGTGAGTTTATATAACTATAAATATATGAAGAAACTCAGTAGTACCATGTTCTCCTAAATAAGAATGGTGCCTTGACCTACATTTCATACCGTGTTTTAAACATGTGCAAAACATTTTACATAAGAAATTTATATTGAAACTTTTCTCGCTGGAGCATATGAGCGAACATCCTTAAGTCAGCTTGACCCGACATTTTATACAGTGTATGAAACATTTTAACGTTTTACAAAAGAAAGAAATCTTTGAACTTTTTTTCGGGGGAGCAACTCTTCTGCCCCTTCGGGTGTCCGGTTGAACAACTTTAGGAAATGAATCAGTTTCAGTTTCACGGATTTCCGTTTCTGCCTCCTCAATTTGTTCTTCGATGGTTTTCCTTTCTTTATCATTAATTTTCAAACGATTATATGCGTCCTTATTCAGTGTGAATATAACGGCGCTGTCAACAGTTTCCCGGTGGTACATGGTACTACGGAGTTACTCCATGGCAGAGTTCTCGTTTTATTGTATCTGAATTGAAGTCCATTTACTTCTTCAAACAGGTCAAAATTCATAACGCCATCTGACCATTCTCCTTGAACAATAACTCCCATATAGAACTCATTGTCAATTAAAGTTATGATAACATCACCAATGTCATGGATCATATCATGAGTTTGTGTGATCACATCAGGTAATTTCGGTTAGTACTTTCCTCTGTTGATTTAGAAAATTCAATTTCTTTCAAGTTTGTTGAATTCGGTCTATTCATGTATAAATTTATCGGCACTGTTCTGGCACTATGCTTGGTTGTGTCAGATCGGACACTCCTAGGCTTTTGCCTCACACCCTTTCTAAATTACTCTCTAAAGGTAAGTAATGCTTTAATCTGATGTTCTGGAAAGTTGCAATCTTCAAAGTGATTTAGCCCCGATGGAGCCTCTGGAGTTTCTGTTCTAAGCCTTATGGTGCTGTGCAGATGTTTACTACATTCTTCAGAACATTCATTGATTCCATAAGATTCTGATAATGACGCAAAAGGTCTAGCAACATAGACACTGATTAAATTGTTTTTGTCGCCGGAAGGCCATGGGGTCCTTGCAATGTGTTAATATTGATGTTATGCAAATTTGTTTGCATCGGTTTTCATCTCTTCAAGAAACTGTTTTGTATCACTCAGAAGACTACTTCCTTCGTTTAAGTCTTTAATTGAATCATCTCCAAGTATCTCTGGGTGGACAGAGAATGCGGTTTCAGCTGTTGTACTGCTTGTGAGTACTTGTAAAGAAGAAATGACTCTAACAGCCTTGACGTTGCAAGATTCAATAACAAAAACTGTATTTCCCTCCATACAAATACCTGTCGGTTGTCGAAATGACGACACGTATTTAATACCATCTAAAGATCCCTCTTCACCATTTTCAACAAAATCTTAGATCAAACTGCTACTCGTACCAGTGTTTATATTCATGCTAAGTTTTTTTTTTCTGATGGATATCTGAGAACATGATTTTATTCTCAAAATCTGCAATTGCATGAGGTTTGTAACCATCTCTTGAATTTACAATTGGTTCTATTATGCAAGATTCATCTTCAGTCGTATAAGAAGCCGTTGTGGCATACATACAAGTCCACAAGAAGCCGTTATCAACTGAGAACAGACTCATTCATACGAGGCCAAAAAGGTCCATACCATCTGATAGTTATTTCTTTATACATTTTGTACCTCCGCAAACAAAGTTGGGGATATAGGAATCACCTTGTCTGTCTCTCTGTCTGTCCGTCCGTCCGTCTGTCCACACTTCTTGTAAGCGCAATTCCCTTAAACCACTTGAAAGATTTTGATGCAAAGGAAGGACACTATATGG
>MJUU01047097.1:102819-122823 GCA_002080025.1 Modiolus philippinarum | reverse complement strand
TCCTGTGTTGACAACTTAGTGAATATAAAGATTGTAAAGAAATACTTTCCGAAGATGCGTGGAAATCAATCCAACAAGTATTTGCCGAAAAACAGAAGAATCCAGTGTTTATTTGGAAAACCTGCAGTCATGACGCTGACAACACTAAGAATAGCGTAATGTGTAGTGCCTGCCTAGAATATGTGCAAGACTTAAACATCTCCCAAAATCCAAATACTGGTATTGCATTTTATGTATATATATAATTTCAATGTCGACTCGTGTTCAAACTAGCTGTTATTTTTAGTCTTTTATTGAAAATATTCTATCTACTTTTATATCTGCTTTCTTTAACAGAAATACTTATCAATTTTATCGTAGGGTTTGTTTGGTCCTATGAATCTTATTTTAAAAGTTCATTTTAATTTGAGCTATGTTTTAACGAATTTAGTGCAATATACAAGAATAATAAATATCATGTCCCATGTTTTCTTGCTTATCTTATGGTATATTAATGTTTTATATATCGCTGGCAAAATAGTCTACAAGCTATTTTGCCTTCTCCGGTCAAATAGCCTATGGACTATTTTGCCGGAACCGGCTAAATAGCCACTGCCAAGGTTTGGGCTCAATAAAACTAGTTTAACCCCGCCGCAGCAGGTTTGCGCCTGTCCTAAGTCAGGAAACCTTTGTGTGTCTTGTCTGTTTTCTAGTTAGTTTATTTTATGTTTATGGGAGTCTGGGATGATGTTTATTTCGCTGAACTTGATTTCTCTTATTTAGGGGCCAACTCCGACCTGCCGTTGGGTGTGGGGTTTCCTCGCCGTTCATTGAAGATCTTATGGTGGCTTTGAGTTGTTATTACTCCCCTTTGGGTCGTTGTCTCTTTGACACATTTCCCGTTTTCCTTCTTTTTTCTGTTAGTAGCTAAGTCCTGAGTTTGTCCCCTTCTTAAAAGGTGGGTAAGTCTTCATCCCATCAGATGGTTGACATCAGAAAATATAATTCAACTTTGAACCAATTATCTTAAAGGTCTATAAACATACATAAAATTATTGACTTTGCTTTGTCCGGTATTTGGGATCGACTTCAACAAAACAAATTCATTAAATAACTATAAAAAGATATGGAGTAAATGTACATAAGAAAAAGTCTCATAGATCTATTACTATTTTAACTAAAATGCTTCAAATATTTACGTTCTATCAAAAATGATTTTTTTTCTCAGAACATGGATGCGAAATTTTAATAGCAATACTGCTTGACAGATTTTTATTAATTAGATTTTTAAATAAGGATATTTATCAAATTTAATCCCAGTCGATTAAACATATACTTTTGTATTTAAAGGATCACATACTGAAAATAAAAAAAAAAAATCTTTGACATCTTTTAGCAGTTTACTAGTCGCTTCTGAAAGCTTACGTATCATGTGTATTTGAAGAGCACAAATAATATTCAATCAAAGCCATTAGTCTACAAATATCGGAGTTCGTGTTATTGAAAAAGTAACACAGGACATCTGTGGGACTCTTACCCTACATCTAACGTTAGACAAAAATTAAAATTCCAAACGTTAATTATGCACATCTAAATGTGTGCAACAATACCGCAACAAACCTAAAATATTCAGACAATGCCGCAGACAAACGAAGCCAAAGACAATTCCACGACTTTCATGGATCAAGAACAAACTACATCAGAAGTTCACCTCCGTGTCCTGATCAACGGCAAATAACGTCACAATATCCTCTACGTTAGTTGACATTTGCACTTGATCATGTATAAAATTAGCTATGATCGTGGGGAATTCAAAGAAAATTAACATTGTTATTCCGTCAATTGAGCCCAAAGTTGGAAAACGATTAAGGAAAAGTACAGGCGAGGTTTGTAAAACATTTTTGCAAATTCAAAACTATACCTTACATTCGATTATAAAAGACTAGCCTTCTCCTACGTTTCAGTCTGTCCACGTCTCAGAAGAGTTCATTGTTGACCTGTTGTTTTTAACGATTGGAAGCTTATACTTTACTGAAAAGTAAAATAGGGAAAAAGAAAAAAAAAATCTTAGTCTAAAAGAGATATTTGTTAGTATGTGATTCTCACAAAACTTGAAAAAGGGAGACATCAATGCAGATCGCACTCTCTGTCCAACCGATATCTCAGATGCCATTAATCATGTTAAATCAAGTGTTGCTAGTATATCCCTACTTTGAAATGAATGAACATCACCTCTGAATATCATTTTCCGATAGGTCAGCTTCTTCTGCTAGCGAGGTAGGGGAGGTTTAAAGTCTTCAACTACAACTGAGATCTTTCATGGACAGTTAGGGACCGACCTTTTTTTTTTTCTGGACAGAATTTTTTTTCGCGCTTCGCGCGAAACACATTATTTATTTTTTTCACGCGTACCAACAAAATATTTTTTTTCCAAAATTAACATTATTTTTTTGGGCAGAATGCCTCCTTCAGAAATTTTTTTTCATCATTTTGGCAGCCAAACTATTTTTTTTCACATAAAATCAGATCCAAAATATTTTTTTTAGAAAAAAAACCATAGCCCCCCTTCAAGTTAAATGGTCGGTCCCTTATGATATAAAGGTATGTCTCCGAGTGTCTCTGATAGGAAAATCTTTCCGTTTTGATAGAAGTTTTCTTAGCTTTGTGAAATTTCTATTTTTATTTTAACATGATATCAAATGAGCTTTCATCACCTTTTAATATTTTGATAATGCGAAAACACAATATTAAAAGTAATTAGATGGTAGAAAATAAATATAAAATATCGTATCTATAGAGTTATATCAAACAACAGAAAACAATAGTATTAAACAAACTGATTATACTCCTCAAAAACTCAAAATTTGAAGGCTTAAAATATTTTTAAAACTATCAATACAGATTATATTGTATTTTTTTTTAATACAAGTCAATATGCCCTCTAGTGCCTCTAACATATCAGTGGACTGCAATGAATGTATAAGGCTTGCTGATGTGGGCAAATGCCGTGCACGTGATGGACCGAAATGCTGACGTGTGCCACATAAGTACGTATAATCCTTCACAATCAGCATACCACACCCACAGTCCCATTGTCCACAGAGTCACTTTTTATTTCAGTTAAACTTTCTTCTTTGTATAAGGGACAAAATTCATCATCATTAATTTTTTTTGTTTATATTATTTGTCACAGTAGTTAGTTAATGCCTCAGTGATGCTTTAAATGTTGGTAGCGGTTGCAAGTGGATGATACATCATATGGGTCTCTTTACAAATTATTCAGGTATTGCTATTATCATTAATATTGCAAATATTGCATGTTAATGTTGTGTCCTTTGTCCATTTTTATCTCACCTGGCCAACGGCTGTGTGAGTTTTTGCCATCCCTAGGTGTCCGTCGTCACTCCGTCCGTCCATTAACTTTTTTCAAAGATCTTCTCCTCTGAAACTACTAAGCCAATCCTTACTAAACTTGGCCTGAATAATTACCAGGGTATGCACTTTTAAGTTTGTGAGTTTTATGTCCGTAGACCCAACAACATGGCCGCTGTTACTAAAAATAGAATGTAGGTCTAAATTGCTGTTTTTTGCAAATAACTCAAAAACCGTTACAGGTATCAAAAATCTGACACAAGTGAAAATGACCAGCTTGGTGAGATACCCACCCTGAAATTTTGGAGAATATCCGAAAACCCTTCTCAGAGTAATTACCCCTTTTCCGCTTTCCGGTTTTTTTGTTACTTTTCGTATTATATGTTGAAAATGATAGAAGATAGGGGTAGAGTTCAAATTACAAAAATGGTCAACATAATAAGATCTACATGTCTTGCAATTTTGAAGAAAATCTGATGACCCATATAGGAGTTGTAGCCCCTTTTTCTGTGAATTTCACAATTTGTATACCTTTTTACTTTTAGTTCAAAAACTATTTGCGATAGAGGCTAAGTTTGAATTGCAAAAGCGTTAAGCTTATCAAGGACTACAATTTCTACACATGTCCAACAGGTTCGCATCTCATCCAAGATGGCCGTCAGAGGGGAACAAAGTTTAACATGGGGACCCCATGGGAAATGCATTCAAAGATCTTTTTCTCTGAAACTACTAAGCCAATTGGAACCAAACTTTGTCACAATAGTCTATTTGCTGATCCACTTGAAAGATGGTGATTTTTATGTTGGTATCTCATCCAAGATGGTCGCCAGAGAGGAACATAGTTAAACATAAGGACCTTATGTGAAATGCATTCAAAGATCTTCTGTGAAACTCCTGAGTCAATTGGAACCAAACTTGGTTACAAAAGCCCATTGGTGGTCCCCTTCAAAGTTTGTGATTTTTATGTTCATACCTCATCCAAGATGACCGCCATGGGGAAAGTAGTTGAACATAGTGACCCTATGTGAAATGCATTCAAAAATCTTCTTCACTGCAACTAATGAGGCAATTGGAATCAAACTTGGTCACAATAGTCCATTGGTGATCAACTTCAAAGTTTGTGATTTTTATGTTGGTACCTCATTCAAGATGGCCACCAGCGAGGAACGTAGTTTAACATAAGACCATATGGGAAATGCATTCAAAGATCTTCTTCTCTGAAACTAAGGAGCCAATTGGAACCAAGCCTGGTCACAATTGTCCATTGGTGATTCACTTCAAATTTGTGATTTTTATGTTGGTACTTCATCCAAGATGGCCACCAGGGGGAAACATGGTTTAACATAGGTACCCTATGGGAACTGCATTCAAAGACCTTCTTCTCTGAAATAAATGAGCCAATGGGAACCAAACTTGGTCACAACAGTCCTTGGATTGTTTCCTTCAAAGTTTGTGACTTAAGTTTGTACGTCATCCAAGATGGCATCCTCTCAGAAACTGTAACATCTGGCAGATCATGATCTGGTGAACTGATGAAAGGTATGGATAATAATAGATGGTCTCTTGGTGGCAGTGCATAAAACCAGTCACCAAGTGAGCGATGCAGGCTCATCTGAGCTTCTAGTTTAATTTATCTTTTCCTTTCACATTTTATATAAAACATAGCAATTACACTTTTTCTGTGGTATGCTACCAATTTTTCTGTGGTATGCTACCAATTTTTCTGTGGTATGCTACCAGTTTAGTAGGTCGGAAGCATAAAAGCCACCAAAACTGGTATAAGCTGACAGTATTAATATTGCCTTGAATGTTTTGTTTCAGTTATCTGACACCTGGACTGCATACACCAGATTGGTAAATCCGGACTACCGGGCCTGTCGAATAAGAGACGAGTATGTCAACAGAGGCTGCCTACTAGGTAACTTGTTTTTATTAAATAACTAAATACCGGAGTTACTGTGAATTTACATTCTGCATATTAAATGAATGTATCATGGCCTCATGGTGACTTCAAGATGAAGAACAACAATAAAAGCGTTGTTCCATTGCTTGTTATTACAATGTATTTGTAGAGACTTTGTCTCATTTGCATTTACTCCATATCCCTTCATTGTTAATCGTACTCTAAACGGTTTCCTTGTTCAATTTTACCGCTATCTTGTTAGTGTTAGAGATAAAACATCATTTGGAAATGATAAAAAAAATAATTGTTATTACTAACGAGTTTTATTAATACACTTTGACAGTTAAGATGGAGTTAAAACATACAGAAGGACTTGTAGCAATTCCAATTAAAGCAATTTGAGTTATATTTCAATGTCTTGGTGACTATACTTTACTAACTATGGATTTGCATTACAGGTTGTAAAATGTTTACACAACACAACAATCATGTGCCAAAACACATTTGACATGAAACTCGTTACGAGAATTGATGTTTGCTAAAGCCCAAATTAATTCATGATACATTTTTTTTTAATTTTCGGGCTATTTGGTATATTTAAACGAGGACTTGCACTTGAACCTTCTTGATTTTCTTAAATTATGACTGAAATAATGAATTTTCCTAACACCAAGACATTAAATATATAGCTCACATTGCTTTAATTAGACTTGCTACAAGTCCTTCTGTATGTTTTTAACTCCACCCCCTTTTATAAGAAAAAATATTTGCATTTAACAAAAGCTGCTTTTAGAGAGATGCACGATTCGACTGACTGCAGCACTGTATCTCTCTAATAACAGTTTTTATTAAATGTGAATATTTTATTAAATATTTTTTTTTTGAAAACAGGGTGGAGATAAAAACATATAGAGGGACTTTAGGGACCGACCATTTAACCTGAAAAGGGGTGGGGGCTATGGTTATTTTCGAAAACAATATTCTGAACCTGATTTTATGTGAAAAAAATATTTTGGCTGCAAAAGTGATGAAAAAAAATATTCTGAACGGGGCTTTCTGCCCCCCAAAAAAATGCTTATTTTAAGAAAAAATATTTTGTTTACACTAGTTGAAAAAAATAGATAAAAAAACATACCCCCCCCTTCAAGTTACATGGTCGGTCCCTTATGCTTTAATTATACATTTGTTTATATACCATTTTTATTGTCACCCAGATCTACCAACTGTTGAATTACCTAGTAAAGATGGTCTCAAATGTATGTGTTTTGAAAACGTGATGCATGCTGTAAGAGGTGTCTGCTGTTTCACTCCGCCATTACTGAACAGACTAATGAGAAAACAACAAACAAATAGGTATTAATTAGTATACATTTCTCCATTCATGTACGGTGGTAGAAAAGTATATCTGATCAAAGTAAGTCTTGTATATTTTTAGCCCTCCAAAGGGGGCATATGAGCTACATGAACAAATGAAGCGATATGGAGTGACTGTACATTTGACAAAACCGCTACAAATACATTGTAATGTAAAGCAAATGGAAGTCTCACTTATCATTCGACTATATTGAGAGGGAACAGTAGAGTGGAATAGGACTACATTACTGACTTCTTGAACAAATATATACATGAAGACTTTTATCCTAATAGAAACAAACTTACAAACTGTAGCTCACCTGACATAGCCAGGGTGAGCCTCTGTCTTCACTCTACATCCGTCATCCATCCATCCTCATCTTGTCATTTAAACATATCAGAAACCACAGAGACAATTAGAATTAATTGGAATTATACACCTTATATGGCAAACTGTTTGTATATATTATATGTAATTTTATGACCTATGCTTGTATTTGAGGACCCCCAGGAAGATTAGTTTCGGCTAATGGGGTTATCCTCTTGAAATAAAGATTATTTATATATATTTTTTTTATTTATTTATTAAACTTGGTCGCAATAGTCCATGAAAGATCTCCCTCAAAAAAGTGTCCTGCATCTCCACGTTTACTCAGATATTCCAATATAGCTGCAGGCAGTGAAAATTGTTTTGACAATAAAAGGATCTTCTTCACCGAAAGTGTAGGGCCAATAGACCTTATCCGAGTTCTGGTATTCAGATTCACCAGTTGCTGTTTGTCCGCTCTACACCACATGTATACATGTCCGCCCCATGTGACCAAGGAATTTTGCTTAGAATAGTATTTCAATATGAACAGCAGAATTTTGGATTACTAAATTAACAGCATGAAATCTTCACATTCTTGTTGAAACGGGAACATGGAGAAACATTAGCAAAGAAAAAAGAATATGTCCTTTGTGCAATAAATCTGTAGACCGGGATGAATATCATTTTAATTAATTTGTGGCATGATAATATAGTTACAGGAAGGCAGAGACTCCTTCAAGAATACTGAACAAAGCATCCCAATGTTCATAAAATGAAAGGTTATTGAACATATGAAACGTAGAACTATATCTACGCCTTTCAATTTTTGTAAAGAAGATTGCATTGATGTTTTAAAATCTATTATGTGTATATGATAAAGTTTAAAAATTCATGAAATGTTTTGCTGTAATTTTATATGACTCTGTATTGTATTCTAATTGTCAATTTATTTCTAGATGGATGAAAAAGACAAAGAGTTTTCTCGAAGAAAATAAAAGATTTCAGCTTCCTTTAGCCACTCTCATGGTTCGTTGGCAGTTTAAACGTTTTTTGCCGGGTTACGACCTGTCTCTCTTGTATGAAATATTCTCAAGATATGGTGAAATAAGAGATCTTCGTATGACCAGTCCAAATAGTGCCATGGTGGTTTTTGATCAACTGGCAGTAGCGTGCAATGTAGTCCATTCTCGCTATCTAGGTGATCCTCAAAATAGGCTTCATTGTCGATTCTGGCACAGATCCATGGAGAACAAAGCAGTCGTTGCAAACCAGAAAGGAGCAAAAATAAAAGGAATTCCATTCTTGCAGTAATATAAACTTAAAGAAGCTTAAATTGATCAATTGAAGATGTAATAAACTCACCCAAGAGAATGTATCTTTATTTACGTTTAGAAATAAAACTGTTTCGTTGTTTTGTTTTACATATTTCACTTATTCGGTTGTCATCAAATGTTTTCTTTAAATTCGAATAAAAAATTAACGCATCTTTTGCTAAATAGAATCCATATCCTTCAGAACTCGAGATAAAGGAAATCACCAGTGTTTTCTTTAAATTCGAATGAAATACAGCCAATCAAAGATTGTGATCCCCCGCTACCCCTTTTTGGACCCCCCCCCCCTTTGTAAAAAAAAAAACAAGTGTTTTTGAAACAAAATTTCTTTCTGTTGAAACTATCATTGTAAAACACTGTAAAACACCAAAAAGATATGGTTGCACGGTAGAATTTCAAAAAGTAGAGGATTCTGATAATTTCAGGAAATGTTCAAAATTAGAATCAAAGATTTTTGCAACCTGACTGTTGAAAATCCTCATTTTTACTGTAAGGAATTAAAAAAGATATGGTTGCTAGGTAGAATTCCAAAAATAATGGGTCTTTGAGAGTTCAGGAAATTTACAAAACTTAGAATCAAAGATTTTTGCAATCTGACTATTAAAAATAATCACTGATACTATAAGGCATCGAAAAAGATATGATTGCTTGGTAAAATTCTAAAAAGGAATTGGTCCTTGAGAGCTTCAGAAAATTTACCAAAATTAGGATAAGTTTTTTTGCAGTCTGATTATTGAAAATGATCTTCACTACTGAAAGAAATTGAAAAAGCTACGGTTGCTAGGTAGAATTCCAAAAAATAGTAGGTCTTTGAGCGTTTCAGGAAATTTACCAAAATTAGAATAAAAGATTCTTGCAACCTGACAGTTGCAATTCATCATTATAACGCTAAATAATTGAAAAAATATGGTTGCTAGATAGAATTCCAAAAGATCATCGATCTTTAAGAGTTTCAGGAATTTTACCAAAATTAGAATCAAAGTTTTTTTTTGCAATCTGACCATTGAAAATAATCATTAAAACTATACGGCATCAAAAAGATATGGTTGCTAGGTAAAATTCCAAGAATAATTGGTCTTTGTGAGTTTCATGAAATTTAAGAAAATTAGAATAAAAGATTCTTGCAACCTGACAGTTGAAATTCATCATTTTTACTGTAAGGAATTAAAAAAGATATGGTTGCTAGGTAGAATTCCAATAAATAATGGGTCTTTGAGAGTTCAGGAAATTTACAAAACTTAGAATCAAAGATTTTTGCAATCTGACTATTAAAAATAATTACTGATACTATAAGGCATCGAAAAAGATATGATTGCTTGGTAAAATTCTAAAAAGAAATTGGTCTTTGAGAGCTTCAGGAAATTTACCAAAATTAGGATAAGTTTTTTTGCAGTCTGATTATTGAAAATGATCTTCACTACTGAAAGAAATTGAAAAAGCTATGGTTGCTAGGTAGAATTCCAAAAAAATAGTAGGTCTTTGAGCGTTTCAGGAAATTTACCAAAATTAGAATAAAAGATTTTTGCAACCTGACAGTTGCAATTCATCATTATAATGCTAAATAATTGAAAAAAATATGGTTGCTAGATAGAATTCCAAAAAATCATAGGTCTTTAAGAGTTTCAGGAATTTTACCAAAATTAGAATCAAAGTTTTTTTTGCAATCTGACCATTGAAAATAATCATTAAAACTATAAGGCATCAAAAAGATATGGTTGCTAGGTAAATTTCCAAGAAGTAATTGGTCTTTGAGAGTTTCAGGAAATTTAAGAAAATTAGAATAAAAGATTCTTGCAACCTGACAGTTGAAATTCATCATTAAAACTCTAAATAATTGAAAAAGATATGGTTGCTAGGTAGAATTCCAAAAAGTATAGGGTCTTTGAGAGTTTCAGAAACTTTACCAAAAATAGAATCAAAGTTTTTGCAATCTGACCATTGAAAATGATCATTAAAACTATAAGGCATCAAAAAAGATATTGTTGCTAGGTAAAATTCCCAAAAGTTATCGGTCTTTGAGAGTTTCAGGAAATTTACCAAAATTAAAATCAAAGATTCTTGCAACCTAACAGTTGAAATTCATCATTATAACTCTAAATAATTGAAAAATATATGGTTGCTAGGTAGAATTCCAAAAAATATTGGGTCTTTTAGAGTTTCAGGAACTTTACCAAAATTAGAATCAAAGTTTTTTTGCAATCTGACCATTGAAAATGGTCATTAAAATTTAAAGGCATCAAAAAAGGTTATGTTTGCTGGGTAAAATTCCAAAAAATAATTGGTCTTTGAGAGTTCCAGGAAATTTACCTGAATTAGAATCATATTTTTGAATCCTACTGTTCATATTAGCTGATGACATTAAAAAGTTGCTTAATCATATAATTTCATGTTGGAATTTAAAAAAAATATTAGTCTTTGACATTTTCAGGAAATTTACCAAATTTGGCACCAGGGTCTAAATTCTAAAAGCTTAGAACGGATTCAAAGAGGAATTCCAATAATTCCACATGAAAATATAAACCACAAAATCAAAATTATACGTAGAGTTCCAGTCGTTCTCATGAGTACTGATTGTTTTACATTTTTTGGCTCCTTAAGGGCATGCCCCCAGGGGTCGAACCAAAAGTCCGCCATCATCAGTAAATGAGACTTGCATACAAAGTTTCAGCTTCCAAACACGAATACTTCAAAAGATTTCACTTATTACTGGATATCTCGAAATACATTTTCGCTCATTTTTCCGCCCTGAGGGCAAATTTCAAAATTCCGAAACCTTCGGCACAGAGAACTTTCATAGTGTTATTCATACCCTTATTATAAGGTTTCTGCGATTTAAGGTGTAAGAGGAGTTCCAGCGGAATCGATTTTTTTTTCATTTTTGGACCCCCTAGAGGCCATGCCCTGAGGGGTCATACCTAAATTCCGACACCCTCTGTGAACTTTCTAGCACAAATGGCCTTACAGATTTCTTCAATTATTGGATATCGCGAAAATTCGTTTTCGCCCATGATTTGCCCCAAGGACGTTTGACCTAAATTCCGAATCAACAGTGCGGTACTTCAGATCATACTCTAGTATGGTGCTAAGTTTCAAATTTCTATCTCTTATAGTTCCAGAGCTATCGGAGAGCATTACAAACACACGCACGTACGGACTGCATTACAGAATCCCCCGCTTTCGCTAAGCGGGGGATAATTAAAAATTTACGCATAGTTGCTAAATAGAATCCATATCCTTCAGAACTAGAGATAAAGGAAACACCACATCTTTTTGGACATGCATCTCGAATTTAACAAAAAATGTCATCTCAGTACATTTAAAAATTTTCAACAAAGGGTATAATTTTAATTTCATAATTAATCAAATAATCTATAAGGCTTGAAATAAAGGAACAAAAATATTAAGTGAATGAATACGGCCACAGTTCAATGACAAAGTAGAGATCTGGCAAGATATGAAACAGAATGCCGAAAACTAAAAATGGACAAGTCTGTGCATCATTGGTAGGCAATGGATGCTCACATTCCTCAAGATTTTATCTACACTAGATCTCGAGAGAACGAGGGACACGAATTCCAAATACGCCGACCCATATTCACATTACCCCATGGTTACAGCATTTCATGGGAGTAATTTCAAACTGGTGATCAGAATAGAACCGACCACTCATGGTAGACATGAGATGGTCTAAACCAACTTCCTGTGGTAAAGCACAGGAAAGTGACAAGATAATATTATCCGACGTACAATTAAGGGAAGGATCGTGCCCCTTACCTTGCCAGATCCGACTAAATGAGCTTGTCAATACAAGCTCGCTGAAGCCCCCACCCCTCCCTTCCCTCCCCCATCCCGCGACCTGCGGATATATTGGCTGGAAAACAAGCTACTGTAAAATCGGGAAAGAATGGATATCCTTAGATGACATAAAGGTTTCTAGTCCAGCTTGAATGTGATCTAAGGATATTGTCATCACTTACATCTGATATATGGACCCCGTCATACCTAAAAAGAGTTTTTTCCTTGGCCCTAATGTTCGGGTATCTGATTTCACTAAGTCCTTCGGTCAGAGCAAAATTCTTTAAAGCACAATTTACTCGCTTGCGAAATTTTAGAGATTTGCCTTTACCAGCATTATGCCAGTATCTTCTCATGAGTAATTCGCTCCAAATATTTCGACAATTCGGGAGAAGTAATTCTAAGCGCAAGATAGCAGTTTTCATATCTTCAATCAAATTTGATATTTTGATTGATAGAAAAAAATAGAAGGGAAATGGGAAATGCGCCAAAAAGATAACGACCCAAAGGGGAGTAGTAACAACTCAAAGCCACCGTAAGATCTTCAATGAACGGCGAGGAAACCCCACACTCAACGGCAGGTCGGAGTCGGCCCTTAAATAAAGAGTAATCAAATTCAGCGAAATAAACACCATCTCATTAGATACGATGTGTATTCAAACTATTGAAGGGGAGGCAAAACTCTAACAGCTCGCGAAACTTTGGTTGACGACTCGTTCCATACCATACCTCTCTTCCCAAACAATATAAGGAATGCTCCTCTGCTTTGGAGACCAAAATGTCTTCCCCCTAATCAGTTGAGATTCTGCACGCCTTTGGGCCCAGTATATAACGGATGATCCAAATAACCATATATTTTGATAACCTAAAAAAGAGCATGTGTATAAGGTGATTTAACTAATTAGAAACAAGAAGACAAACAACTCTAAAATATTTGAATAGGAAACTCAAAGGCGAATATATCTTAAGATGGTGGAAGATTTCCAGCGCCCGTTTTGCTTTATGGTATGCTCGTCTACTGCATTAATCGCCAGGCCCGTGGCTCTCCCTATTCTAAATGAGTGCGAACAAATGGTAAGGAATTTCACAAAAACGCAAACTTTTCTGGAGAACCGAACAAAATTGGTACTTTGTAAGGGCCCGCCAGTGGAAATGAATATATAATTTGCTAGATCCGTGGAGGCCCCAGAAACGTACTCATGTAAAACACTATAACAGACGAATCGGACATACTGCCTGGTCCGATTGTTTTTGGAAAACAAGTGTAACCGAGTGACATTTTTGGTGTGTCTTTGAACTCCTGATTTTTAAGTGCATTCAGAAAGCTTCTGACAAAATTTCAAGTTTGTATCATTTACCATTGCAGAAAAAAGCTTTACGAAAGTTGTGACGGAGGGACAGAATAATGAAAAATTGACTAAGTCGGTAAAAAGGAAGTAGCATTCCGACAGGTCTGAAAATGCATCCCACAATATGGCATGACTACACAAAGCCTCTGACAAAATTTCAAGTTTGTATCATTTACCATTGCAGAGGAAAGCTTTACGATAGTTGTGACGGATATAAGGACGGAATTACGGAATGACGGACACATGCAGTTAAAACAGTATATCCCCTCCTCCTTCGGAGCGGGGGTATAATCACGAATCTTATGTGCGTGGCGTATCCCAGATAGATAAGTTGCAACAAGTGAAACCGACATTTTGTTAAAAGACAAATATGCTTAAAACTGTGCTAGCTCATTTATTGGGACGGGCCATGCATTGTTAAGATTGTAAGAAACTCGGAAACTGTCGAAACAATTGACTGCTGTTTTATAAGTTTTCCAAAAAAATTTTTGACATGGAACAGTCAATTAACATGTTGACTTCTTCGTTTTAAAGATAACGGTTCCATAGATGGGAGGGGATCACACAGGGGTTTCCTCGGCTTCTGGGCATAATTTCTGGAACTTCTGAAAATCACAACGTGACAGCGAATCAGCTAAATAATTGAAATGGCCCGGAATGTGTTCAGCTATAATAAGGATGTTAAACTTTAAACATAATAATACAAGTTTTCTTAAAAGGCACATGACTCTCTAGGATTTTGATAGACATTACTTTGTTGGAATTATTCCCAGTAGTCATCGCTCTCAATATTTGGGGGAGCCTTTGAAAAACCGGAAAATTTTATTTCACGTTGATAATCAGGCAGTTGTGTCGATCATAAACAAAAAGTCATCTAAATGATCAGATGGAAACCATGATTTCGGCAAACAAACATATGCCCATTTTTTTTTTATCAAAGCAGATACCAAAACCTTTGCCCGTTCCACCAGCACTGTCAGAGTTTAGATTTAAATCGTAATTAGAAGACCAAAACTGATCAAGAATAAAAGTGGTGCCATTGTAATCTAGTAGAAACGATAACCAGACCCTTAGATCATCCTTCATTGTTGATGTCACTCTAATTTTGTCATGGGATTTTTTTAACGTTGCAAGTGGCATCAATAAGTCGGCGACAGAATGCTCGGCCCGGTATGATTACTTGGCAAGCAAAATTTCAGGATCCTATCAGGGATTACAAGCCCCCTAAAGAGATTTTGAAGCTGTATAGACAAAAATCAATTTTGTTGCATAATTCTTCAAGTCTTTCGTTGGGAAGCCGCATAACCATATTTATGGCATCAAATTAGATCCCAAGGAATATCAAAACTTCGGCTGGCTCGACAGTTTTGTGGTCGGCTAGTGGAAACCCCACAATTTGCAAGACTTTCGAAACAACTTTAAATGTCACTGCATTGCGTGGAATCTGCTGGTCCCCCAAAAAGAAAATCATCCAAATAATGTAAGATGTCCTCACATCCGGAATGATTTTGAGCAAATCATTGTAGTGCGGTTGAACGGATTCGAGTAAATCACTGCTGATGGTAAGCATTTATCAAAGCAATACTGACCATTGAATTTGAAACCCATTAAGTCGAAGTCCCCTGGTGACATCCTCAATGGTCGGAACGCAGACTTTATGTCACATTTGGCAAAAAGCACACTTCTTTCCAATGTATGTATCATGAAAACTGGTCATCAATGGATTTTTGTTCGTTACGCTAGAGTTAGCACAATTTATACAGACTTTCTAATTAGACATAGTTATCTGCTAGTAATTATAAAGGATTTAAAAAGAAATCCGTCTCATACGATCATTAAAAAGTTCTTTGAAAGGTATTAGTCCCTTGTGGAAAAAATTGAATTTTCTGTCCGAACTGTGATTCAAGATTTATTTTCTATTTAATACTGGGATGAACAAATCTCTTTTTACTGTCGACTACTGTTGAGTTGCTGCCAAACACTTCCGCAATGGAATAAACCCGCTTTAACCCTACATTTCTTTTGAAATGCCTGTACCGAGTCGGAACCATTGCGGTTGACAATATTCTGGTGGTTTTCTATCTGCTTTGTCTATTTGCTTCTCGTACTTTTGCTCCATTGACAACTCAGGTCGGTTACGATAACTCAAGGTTGCATACGTAAAAAAGGAATTTCCTTTTTTTAAAGGATTTGAATGTTGTTGGTTTTTTTTTGTTCAAATTAATGGTTTTTGTTCGAAAATTGTATTCTCCATTTCTTTTGCCTTAATGTGCATAAATAGTAATGGTGAATTGAATGTCGAACACGTTTGCAAAATCTCACATTATATAAGAAGTAAACAAAAATGTATTCTGCCTGTCACTCACTCATGGTAGCACATTACTATTTGGTAACAGTTGCATCAGTATTTCATATGTCCCATATACATTTTTGTCGAATTTAAATCGCGTATATTTCAAGCTGCTTGCTCATGCTCATGGAATTCATATAAAAATTTATACACGGTATTGGCATCATGTTCTCTGTCAGCTTTTACACGTTTTCGGTTAATGGACTTCCAAATGTTTTGGTTTTATCTGCACTGATGAGACATAAGTTGTCGAAATGTGCATATGCAGAATATAAATTAACAGTAACTTCGGTATTTTGTTATTCTTTACTGAGTTATTGGACTTGGTTTCTTTGTCATTTAATATAACATGTTTAATAGCTGATTGGAATGTTATACTTTATACGCTGCATCGGTGATAGTCAAACTTCTTCATATAAATTTTAAGTCATTATAGCAACACTGATATTTCGGATATCCATTTTTCTTCAACAATAAATATGTATGAATCGACTAGATTCATTTTATTTTTCATCAAAGCCATCAGGTTCAAACCCCCTTATTGTCCCCCTGTCAAAGTGGATTTGATTCGATGATTAGGAATGCAATTCCTTCGCCTTGGAGAACCAACCACCTATGGTAGCCCATTGCTATTTGGAATGCATTTGCATTAGCATAAGTACAGATCAGATTTACTGGTGTTTTATGGTTATGTCCCTGCAGTCATGCTCCACTGACTTGGAAATTTTGCACTGTTTATCAAATGTTTAAGTTTTTTCTTGCGTCTGTTTAACATTAAACACTCATTGTAGCCTATTGATGTTTGTTATACAGTTGTATTAGCATCGGTTCAGCTCATTTTTAGTGACGTTTAATATCTATACACTCGCAGTTACGGCGATTTTGATTTGATCTACGATATCGTTTAACATAATTTTAAATTAAATTTAGTTTAAGGTCATTTCCTTGTTAAAAATGAAACATTTATTTGTTTAAGTTATTCTTTGATTATGTGCAAAATGGATTTCAAAAGCGTTCTTTTCATGATACCCCATTGTTCGGTTTGCAACAGTGGGAGTCACATATGTTCCATTGGTGTACCAGAAAGCTGCCTGTACGATATGACATTGAATATGCAAAAGTTGTATTTCAACATCTATCGCAATTAATCTACTACGAATGGTTTTGCTATACTTGCTGGAAGTTGGAATGCATCTATAACTAGTACTGTATTGCCTCTATTCCTTATACATGATGAATATTGGTAGAATTTTTAAGACACCGAAAGAGGCAGAGTTTTGTTTATGGTTTGACGCTTTTTTTTTCCATTTCGCTGTTGCTAATAAATCCTGACATGATTAAGCAAGTTTTACAATGCATTCCGTATACGTTATTACTTTGATGCTTCCTCGATCTGCTTGCCTTCTTTACTGTGATCGTAATGACGTTTGCAGGCCATTTAATGTTTTGACAAAAAATCGACTTATTTTTTTACATTTATACTTCCTGGCGGAAAAATTGCAATATGGTCGCAGTATTTATCTAAAGCGATTTTTTCCTTTTTTTTTGGTGTGCAAAAGGTGCCATACTTTTCCCCTAATGATTCATGCTTTTCAAAAAAAAAAAAAGAAAATGTTCCGCTAATTTTAATTTCCTACAAAATCTATGATGTCGTGTTTCATTTCTCATAGATTTATTGTTTCCGTTTTAGGGTTAATTTGTTTGGTTGTTTCTAAATTTATTACTAGGTCTTTTGGTTTACTTTATTGTTGAAATATTTCGTTAATATTCTTGATCTTTATCAACTTGTTTCAAGGATGCGGCATAGCTATTTTCCCTTTTAATTTTCTTAAGAACGATGTTTTCTGTGTTTGTTTCAAGTACGAATTATTTTTTTTTTTATATGAATAGAAGTAGTTTTCGATTTCGTTCCACCTAAGTAAAATGTGCCATTTCTTCCTCATCACATTCTTGTGTCCACAAGATACTTAATTGTTATAGATTTTCCCCCATCATCTTTGATTATCAACTGTTTTGTATTTTTCTTCGTTTGCTTAAAGCCCCAGGCCTGAAGACTTGAATCTCCACATTCATTTACTCTGGTGACATCTTTTCTCACAAACGGTTCTTCAGTTGTATTTTATATGGAGTTTTCTTGATGAAATATTTGGAATGGAACTTATCTATTTGCCATAAATCTCTGCTTTGATAATGTTCCAAGAAGCATTTTTTCGTAAGATAAAATTCCAAATATAACCAAATTCACTTTTAATTATGTATATTGGTTTCGGAAGCTTTTTTCGGTCCTTAATTCCTTAAATTTGATAGGTACTAGACTCTGCTTTCAAGTCTATACGTTTTCATTAACTTACATAACTAAGTTAAGATGTTGACTTACCCAGTTATGGTTGCATCCTGTTCGACAAGACCTCGTGCGAATATTTGAATGTTGTCTAAGTTGTCCTTTATCACTTGCAGTTTTTGATTCATATTAGATCTATCTAAGCTCCTTCAGAATATCTTCATTTCAATTTGTTTTCGGATGTATAGGATTACGGTGGCAATTTCAAGTATTATAGAAAGATTTGTTGAAAATATAATCTGACAAATGTTAGTTTAGAATGGTCGTGAGTCGGGCTCTTTATTTCTAGCCAGATGTCATTTCAAGAACACAATTTCCAACAAATCATCTAAGAGTTCTGCATATAAGTATTGAATGGTTTATGTGGATCCCCGTTGTATAATAAGAGTGGTATTGTAAGAATTTCTGGCTATTTCGGCTAATGATATTCTAACAGTTACTCTTCTGCACTGAAAGCTTATTTTTCTATAGCTCGTCAAAGGTGATGAGATAGTTTTTTTTTTATTTTTCGCACTAATATTGAGTCAAACACTAGTACCCGAATAACGATCTCTTTGGGTTGATATTGAGTAGAAACAATAAAACAATACAAATAGTAAATCTAAGCACAGAAATAGATGCGTTTCTCTCCTTCATGTCACAAGAACATTCAATGGAATCGTTGCTCCCTTTGATCTTAATCAATTCAGTTTTCATAATTAGGATTGCTTCTTTTCTGTTGATTTATCAATGTACCATAAAGTCCTGCTTATCAGTATTTTCAACAACAACAAAAAAATTCCATCTCATACGATCATTGAAAAAGTTCTTTAATAGATATCAGTCCCTTGTGGAAATAATTGAAGGTTTGGTCTGAATTCTGATTCAAGATTCTTTTCCTATCTTTCTTTACATTTGGATGATCATTTTTAACTTTCCACGGCCTTTCAATGGCAATTGCTATTGATTTGCTACCGGACACTACCGCAATGGAAAGGGAGGTTGGCTAGCCATAAAACCGGTTTAACCAACTATTTCTTTTGAAATTCCTGTACCAAGTTAGGACCTTTACGATCGACTATTTTACCGGTGGCTTCCATGTCGTCTTTTTATTTCCGTGCTTGTAGCTGTCTCACGTCCTTGTTTTGTCTTTGTTTTTCTCTGTTGCTGTTTTTGCCATGTCTTCAGATTTCGGCTCTTGACCACTCTTTTCGGTAAATTTGTTATTACCCCCATCCAACATGTGTTTTGCCAGTGTAATTGTATGTTCGTTGATGATGGGTTGACATCCTTCAACCACAGATTTGGCTGAGCCCTCACATATTGCTCTATCCCAGCAAAGATGAGATCATTTTGACAACGCTTTAAAAACTCAAAACCCTTTAGACCAAGCCAGTGACAATATTTGGCTTAAATAACATCAAGCTATATTTATATATATCATTACCAGTTTTTATGCAGTATTTAATAATTTTCTCCAGTTAGCAGTTATTAGCTAGGCTATGGAATAGCCTAGCTATATAGATAGTTCTTGGGGGGATATGAGGAGTACGCTTGCGCAGTGAGGAGAACGCATGCACAGAAGACTATTGGCCAATAGGAATTTCAGATTCTCGAAAATCAAAATGGCGTCCAGTTTCGTCCCGATAAAACGGGGCGGGGTTTAATTTTTCTGTTTCCTTGTGGAAGTTGAAAAGTATTATAAACATTTACTATAGGTGGTACTGGGAACAGGTTTTTAGAGGATGATGGGATTGGTATTGCAATATATCGCTTAGCCAGATTTATAAATATAGATAACGACGGCAGTAGAATACCGAAGGAACAAAGGAGGGAAATCCACAAAAATCGAAGTCCAAAGACATGGCCAAAACGAGAACACAGAAAACAATGGCGCCAGACACAAAACAATGACGTTAGACAGACACAAAGCACAGAAATA
>MJUU01047097.1:91801-102470 GCA_002080025.1 Modiolus philippinarum | reverse complement strand
AAAAAACTAAAGCACCCACAGTGTAAACTCCCATAAAAACCGAGAGCGACATCAGGTGGTCCGGAAGGGTAGCATGTCCAGCTCTGTTAACAGCACCCGTCACACTGGGAAAGAGTCGATCTAGGAAAATGTCAAAGTCGGTAGTCAAATCCGGGGAGACGTGAATCTAGCTGAAAATGTCCACTTTCATTTGAGATACTGACACGTCAAATCTTTCAATGATGTTATGGTGACGGCCATAGAATTTCTTGAGGGATGAAATTAACATAGATATGATAAAAAGAATAAGAACAGTAGTGCATAAATTTAAAACCAGAAGATGAGGTATTGTGCAATAATCAATAATATATAAATACGATAAAAGACTTTTCAATTGTGTTAAACAAAGCGTGACTGTAGTTTGTTGAGATACTTAGGCAATGGAGAACGAAAGGTGGAAAGAGATAGAACTAGAAAACACGAGGGGACTTTATAAACATAAGAAGATGATATAAATCGGAGAATGGTTTTTATGAAATAAAAACGATACGCTAGGCTATGGAATAGCCTTGGATAGAAAATTGCATGTTTAATTCTGACAGTGAAAAGGGTGTGGTGGCTCATGATGTATTTGTAGTAAGCCTTTCTCGTTACTTTTTTGTAAATTCTTCTATTGGTTTGCGCATGTGACAAAAGAGGTGAAGAATACCCTATATACAAATGTAGTCACTAAATCAAAAGAAATGAGAGTAATATTTCTCCAATAACTGAATACCATATAGGAAAAATGAAAGGATATGGAGTGAATGTACATGTGACAAAAACGCACACGATACATAGAAAACTCCAGTTTATCAAGGACAGGGCTTTTATTCCTGTCTTCATCTTGATGTCGCCTGAGGGTCTTCAACTAGAGGTGAACAATATGCCTTCTTCAAACTGAGTGAAAAATTATCAATAATATCATCATGATAATGAAATAAAGTCTATTGATGCAAATGTAAAACAAGGGGGACTTTATAAACATAAAGTGACTTTATAAACATAAGTAGATGATATAAATCGATTCAGTCACTGATTCGATCAAACTTCTCATTTTGCGACCTTTTAAAGCGGTGTTTTTTATAGTATTTGTATATTATTTATTATTGCACAATACCTTATCTTTATTTTTAACTTCTGGTTTTAATTCTTATTCTTTTCATCATACCTATATTTATAAATCTGGCTAAGCGATTTTTAACTTCTGGTTTTAAATTTAAACATTACTGTTCTTATTCTTTATATCATATCTATCTATATTTATAAATCTAGCTAAGCGATATTGCAATACCAATCCCATCATCCTCTAAAAACCTGTTCCCAGTACCACCTATGGTAAATGTTTATAATACGTTTCAACTTCCACAAGGAAACAGAAAAATTAAACCCCGCCCCGTTTTTTCAGGACGAAACTGGATCGATCATATGAAATTCCTATTGGTCAACAGTCTTCTGGGCATGCTTTCTCCTCTATACGCAAGCGTACTCCTATCTTTCCCCCAAGAACTATCTATATAGCTTGGCTATTCCATGGCCTAGCTAATTGTGTTTTTGCGGAAGAATAAAGAGCTACCGGTGTTTATTTGTGTGTGATGTAAAAGGTTTATTATTGTATCAATCACATTAAATTAAGCAAGTACTAACTTGGTGCATATTTATTTGTTGTCAACATGTTGTGGTCATAGCATGCTGCGCTAGAAAAACCCCTCAGTTACATTGGTTGTAAGGATTGTCTGTGAAACCTGAAGCCATAGTTGAAGTATTAAATGCTCAGAATTGCTAGAAAGCATTTACACAAATGCACTGCTTCAATACATGTATACATTTTAGTTAATAAAGTTTGTCTCTGTTGAGGGATAAAAGATTAAAAAAAAGCACGAAACTACTTTGAGTTGCTGTTGGCAAAAAATGAGAGGTTTGATCGAATCAGTGACTGTTTTATCACATGTGCAGACCAATAGAAGAAATTACAAAGAAGTACCGAGAAAGGCTAATTACTTCAAGTATTGATAAGCCACCACACCCGTGTCAAATCTATCCAAGGCTATTCCAAAGCCTAGTGTATCGTTTTTATTTCATAAAAATCATTATCCGATTTATATCATCCACTTACGTTTAAAAAGTCCCCTCGTGTTTTCTAGTTATATTATAGGACAGTGTTCAGTGTTCACAAAGGAAAAGGTTGTAAATTAATGCATACGAAAAAATGGTTTAAGAAAGTAAAGAAATTTATTTTGTACAGCATGCTCGACAGCACGAAAATACAAAACATTGTCTAAGCTGTGTTCATTATACAATGTCCCGCTATGTATATATCCTTGTTTATGTAAGAACAGGATGTGTTGTGGTCAACGTCATGTCTTTCCTGTTATAAAATTATATATATATATATATATTTAGAGTCAGTTTATTCAACACAAGCTTTAGATATATTCGTTAATTACACATTTTTCCTACCTGACCTTATCAAAATGTTCTTGGGCAGCAGTATTGATTAAAAGTCGTCTAGTATAACTGATGGTTACAAAAAAGCACATGGTAATCGTACAAACTGATATAAGATAAAATTATAGCTATGGAGGAATTCTGGATAGTTATAAACAATACTTTGACATCATTACATATATCTTGGACAAGATTTGTAAATCTTTTGTTGTGTTTCTTTCCCTGACCATTTCACCCAGCTAACATTTTTCCTAACTACCTGCATAGCAAATCTCATAGAAACAGCAATACAATATACATACCAGCCAGGGAATATGGACCAATTTGACTGTTTTTATTTAGAAGACCTAATCAACCAAAAGAAAAAAAGATTTGTGCCATTGAAAAAAAAATACATTAATTCAATTGATGATATTAAAGCTGAAGAGCCCAAATCGAAATTCTGGCCTTTAAACTTGAATGTCACAAATATGAAGCAATAAATTATTACGTAATAAATTATTAAGTAAACAATTTATGGAAGAGAAAAAATGTATTTTTGTCGTTTTACAATGCTAACGGATTGTATCCGAGAAATGATGAGGGCTAAAGCATTGGTACAACTAAAATACACTTATTCAATTCTAACAAAACATATATTATTTTTTAAAACTACCTATGTGATGCTCTTCCTGTTTTACCAAAAGCCTTTTATAACATGAAAACCTTCAATAACCTTACATTTCAAATGGTATTAGTATATTATTATTTATTATATTTATACTTTTATTTCAATGTATAAAGTATTGAAATGTATCTACTCAATAAAACATCATATTGCACAGTTGAACATGATAAATCATCATATTGCACACTTACTTTGATTGACGTTTACAGGCCACACCCCTTTAACACCCACAATTGATATACCACGCCTCTTTTGTTTGTCATCAGTGACTTGAGCCATGTCAATCAAATATAATAAAACAATTATGGCACTTCTATACTCGATCAATATGGGGTTTAACTGAGCGCAAAAGATAATATTGAACTCGGGGTAAACCCTCGTTCAATATTACTTTTTCTCTAATGTTATGTCAAGTTTAAATCAGTTTTGACCCGTTAGATAGATTTTCTTTATTCAACGTATGTTGAATAAAGTCCCGTACTATTTCCCGCCAAATCAATTCGGAATACAATTCTCGGTGTTTATCATTGATCATTAGAGAAAAAGATTACACCACTTTATCCCGATTATTACCATATTTTATCCACTCTCGATAGTTAAATTTTAAAATTTTAAAATGCTCGGCAAGCCTCGCAATTAAAATTTTAAAATTTAACTATCTCTAGTGGATAAAATATGGTAATGAACGGGATCTTGTGGTGTAATCTATATATTACTCCGTTAAACCCCATATTGATCTCGTAGAAGTGCCATAATTGTATAATACTACGGATTTGGTCTGGAAGCGTTTATGGGTCATATTGGANAAGTAAGTAAGTTTACCAAAGTATATCAAAATGTGGAAATAATTGCTTGGTAAATGAATAATAAGGGTGAAAAATTTCATCATGCGTTTATAATACAACATTTGTGATAAAAAAAAAAGTTTGTCACGCATTATGACCTGATTTTATACCATCCAATGCAGGTCATGTCCAGATTGTTGACAGCTATGACACTGTATTATCAATAAGATAAACATGAAGGATATGGACTAAATGCACATAAGACAATGTCTCTACAAATACATGGTAGAACCAAGCTATGGAATAATGTTTGTTTTTACCATGGAATATGGAATAAAGCTTGTTTTTGCCCTTTATTTGTAGAGACTTTGTCTCATGTGCATTCACTCCATATCCCTTTATTATACCCCACGCAACTAAGTTGCGGAGGGTATATAGTTTTTGATCTGTTGATCCATTGATATAGTTTTCCGTCCGTCCGTCCGTCTGTCATCAAGTGGGTACACTATTTGTCCGGATAACTCCTCCTACAGTTTTTAAGCTAGGAAGTTTTTATTTTGCAGGTTGATTGTGCACATATCAAAGATGTGCATACTTCTTTTGATAATTTTGATGTGCATACTTCTTTTGATAATTTTTCAGCAAACTACACATTGTTGAACTTGGTCATTTTTATGCTCTATATTGCATTTAGGATACACCATTTGTCCATATAACTCCT
Source organism: Modiolus philippinarum (assembly GCA_002080025.1). Lineage (NCBI taxonomy): Eukaryota > Metazoa > Mollusca > Bivalvia > Mytilida > Modiolidae > Modiolus > Modiolus philippinarum. Next base: position 97,831 of record MJUU01047097.1, on the reverse strand, counting down.
CCTTCAGTTTTTAGCTCACCTGGCTATGCCAGGGTGAGCTTTTGCCATCATTTGGCGTCCGGCGTCTGTCCGGTGTCAGTCTGTCGTCCATCCGTAAACTTTTTATTCAAAGATCTTCTCCTCTGAAACCACTGGGCCAATGGGCCAATTGGAACCAAATTTGGTCACAATAGTCCTTGGGTGGTCCCCTTTAAAAAAAGGTATCCGGCAGGTCCGTACCTCATCCAAGATGGCCGCCAGCAGGGAACATAGTTTTAACATTGGACCCTATGGGTAAACACATTCAAAGATCTTCTTCTCAGAAACTACCAGTCCAATTACAACCAAACTTAGTCACAATGGTCCTTAAATGGTCCCTTCAAAAAAAAGGTATCCGGCAGGTCCTTACCTAATCCAAGATGGCCGCCAGCGGGGAACATAGTTTTAACATTGGACGTCCAAAGATCTTCTTCTCAGAAACTACCAATCCAATTATAACCAAACTTAGTAACAATGGTCCTTAGATGGTCCCTTCAAAGAAAGGTATCCGACAGGTCCTTATTNTGGATAGTAAACTAACTATTGATACACTTTGTTGATAACTATCTGTAAGAACGGATGTTACAAAAATTGTGATTGTTCTGTAATATGAAAAAGAACAGTTACAAAGTCAACTTGCAGGTATGACCTTTTTTATATATACTATAGCAGACACCTTTTTTATTTTTTTATGAAAAACTTGGTTTTATGATTGATTTTCTAGATTTACAAAAACAAACTACATACATACAGAATTAAAAGTAAAGACTCAGAAGAGCAAACATAACCATGTTAAGATATAAAAAGAATGAAACAGGCTAAACATGGTCTTTTAGCATTTGATACATCATTATACCGTCCTTTTCAGAGGTTGATTTAAAAAAAAAATCATTCCACCTGATTAAAAATTTGGATATGATCAAAGTGACTATAAGAATCTTACACGGGTTGGTGTGAGATATCTCATACACTCAAGTGCAAGATTAAGGCTGTCTCTAACGAGGCTCTGCCGATTCAGAGATTGCCTAATCTTGTCCGCGGATGTGTGAGATTTCCGTACGGGCGAATAAAAAAAAATCTTTAGTCAATGACACATTTTACTGCACCAATAAATCTAAAACGAATTAAAAAAAATAAACCCCAAAGAGCACCATTCTGATCTTCAACCCCCAATGAAACTACTTTCAGAATTTTCACTCCCCATAAAATTAGCCAGTCTCTCAAGTTTATAAATAATTACTGTTCCCTTAAGTTGAAAAATAAGGGATTCATAAGGTCTATCCCACTAGAAGTTGAAAAAGCGTTGAAGTGATGGCATTTGAAAACGCTTGTGTCCAAAAGGAATGACCGACAAAGAATGAGTTTTCCAGTTCAGGGGCAACTCTAACCAAATAATTGAAAGTGTTAATAAATGTATTCGTCGGGTAGTAAACAGGTCTTTCAAAAATGATATCAATCGACTTTTTGTTTCATGAGTTTAAGGTAATGGCAGAAAAGTGCATTTGAAGAGACTTTGTCTCAAGTGCATTTACTCCATATCCTTTCATTCACCATTCCAGTAGAAAATTCAAACTTTGTCACATTGCAACACACATGCATCATCACCATTTACACAGAGTAGACCCATTTACGTGGGTCTCGATGGGGTATAAGCGGGAAGCGGGATTGGCCTTTTTAAGTAAGCGGGAAACGGGATCTTGGCAAAAAAGTGCACGTGGAAACGGGAAAGGATGTCGAGCGTGAAGCGGGAACCATTGAAAATTGAGCCCGTGAAACCGGGAAAAAGCCGGCTCTTTAAGAGTCTTTGTAAAATATTTTCCCGCCCGGGAAACGGGAAAATGGATAAAAAATTGCCGGGATTTCGGGAAAGGGGACCCCCAACGAGGCCCCCATTTACCATGATCATCTATGGACCTACTCTTTATGGCAAAACCTATTCTATGAATTTAATACTGACGAAAAGTATTTCAGGAGCATCTGACTCAGTGGACCGTAGCAATCTCCACCATTTAGACAAATCTTAGTTTGTTGCCGTGTTATGTAGGCACATGAACCCCTGTCATAGATTTATTGTGAAAAAAAAAATCGGAGACAAGAGGAACAAATATATTTTGGCTAGAGTCCTAAGCCTTAGTTTAGAAAGAACGCTCCACTTTAGACCTCGAGACATAGAGTTATATTTTTGGCAATGGACAAAATTTGCCCGGTTCAATTAAAACTTTCCTACGTATATTTTAGCTGTTATCACTTTTACAATAGCGAAAATATTGTTTACTTTATTTAACCATCTGTATTTTTCAGATTAGAAAATTATTTTCCGTTGTTTAAAATGATGATCAGCCTGAATATTGGTTATGACTCTCATTTTGGGGCAAAACTTGGGCAGGACTTTGTTTTCTACAATAATTTCTCCATTAAGGCCAAATTATTAAGGTCTTTCACCACAAGTGAAAGACCTTATTGTTATTCTTCTGATTATTATTATTATTATTATTATTATTATTATTATTTTTATTTCCGCCGCGAATGACAAAAAACTACGCGACATAATATTTTGATACTTGGTACATAAGACATAGACCAAACCAGGATTCCGGATCTGAGGGCACGACATAATTCTATTTTTAGTAACGGAGTTATCTCCCCAACACCGAAAACCCTTGTTATCAGGTGAACTTGGAAACCGTAACCGATATCAAAAATCTGAATGAGGGAAAATGTTTGTTATATCGTAACAATGATTTATCAGGCAAAAAATTTTTTTTTGGTCGCGACCCCGGTTACGCGTTTTTGACCCCTAAATATGCAAATTTCTCAAAATTATCGGATTTCCACCAAATTTGGTTTCTAGGAAGCTTTCATGGTCCTGATTACAAATCTCGGGTCAGAAATTTTTTTTCGGCCGCCATTTGAAATTTTATTATCGCAATATCTCGGAAACGATTAAAAATTTCTGAAAACATTATATTGCAAAAATGTTCCTCTCATTGAGATCTGCATTTGATACATTGGAACAAAAACTCTGCGGTGAACCGTTTTTGAGTTATAGGCCTTGACGCGTTTCGGCGAATTGGTTTTTCGCGAATAACTTTTAAACGGTTACAGATATTATAGTAAACATGTATATTTAAAATTATCAGTCCGAAGAGAGCTCCAATTTGAGTACCAGGTTGAAGGTCATCGGTGACCTTTGACCGTGACCTTTGACCTTGTTATCAGACAAACTCGGAAACCGTAATACATAGCTGATCAAATGTAATGAGAAAAATGTTCATCTTCACAAGACGCAACTTTGTTACATTTGGTCCGAAGAGATTCGACGACTCTTTATTGGAGTTATTGCCCTTTGAAAGATTTTGAGTTTCCGTTAATGCTTAATACTCCCAAACAATAAGTCGTAGAGACCTGAAACCTTCACCATTGTTCATAAGTCATATATGGCCATCTAAAAATGTCAAGGTCAAAGGTCACCGGTCAAGGTCACTGATGATCTTAGACCTAGTTAACGCTTTAACTCGGAAACCGTAGTAGATAGCTGATTAAATATATTTAAGAAAATGTAAGTCTTATTAAGATCTACATTTGGTACATTGGGTCCAAAATAATTGGACCACTGGTTTTGGACCTAGGGCCCAAAAACTGTTTTTTCGGGGTCCGATATTAGGTTTTTTTCTTATATCTCTAAAATTATGCAAGATACAAAGAAACTATAAGAACAAAAAATGTTCAGTTAAATATGACTGAAAAAATAGGGTCAAGGTCAAAGGTCAAGGTCCTTAGCAACAACGTTTTTGTGCAAAAAAGACATTAGCAACCATAGGCAAAATTTTTTGTAATGTTGTATAGAGGAAATTAATGGCATTGCCAACCGGAAGTGACATTCATGTCCCTAGCAACAAGCTAATTTTCGAAATAGTCCTTAGCAAACATTAAGCAAAAGACTAGTTAAGTTCAAAACTTTTGTTTACATCACATTTTTGACTGAAGAAGACATCAAAATCAAACACAAACATGTATTCATGGTGAAAACTGGTGAAAGACCTTGCAATTGTTCTCTGAACAATTAACCTTTTATTATTATTATTATTCATTGTATTTACTTTAAAATGATTATACATTATATTGACATAAACGTGTCAACACCGAGAAGAACACGATTTTATCTTGATAACTTAATCCAAGTACTTTGGTGACCTAGAAGTTCAATAAGATTCTAAAAGGTTAGGTAATATTGTTGCAGATGCGCAATTTAGTTTCAAATTCTGTAATAAGTCCATGTACAGAACCGAAAGTAACCTTATCATGCGTCCATGTGGCATCATTTTCGTCCTCTTCTTTTTTATAGGGAAGGGTAGAGTCTTATTTTTTTGTAGAAAAGTAATATGCAAAATACTTTTTTAGATTTTGATATACTTCCATATTTTTGTACAGATAACCAATTTGAAAATACTTCATCATATGTTAATATCTTGTTCATATGCAATTTTTACTACTGTTGTAGTCTACGATTACAAAATGTAATATTATAAGTGATTTATTTCTTGGAACTCTAAAATGTAATTTGGATTTCTTTCGGTTAAAATAATATTTTTTTTTTATGATTCTAACCCCTAAAAAATCTGTTGGGGTAAGCATTTGTACCACGACATTAGTTGTATTCTAGACTAAAAATGGACACAAATACAAGCGTCGCTGAATATTAACATACACGTGCATACATTGCAAGAAATTTAACATGAATTTGTGACTTAATTACTGTGATTTTTGCTTTATTTTTAAGCTCTCCGAGATTGGAAATGCAACGACTCTGGTAAGATATCTTAACGTATAGTGAAACGACTTCTAAAATTTACGAAAGGATGAATTTCAATTTCTTTGATTGTTAGAAATTATTGCACTATACAACTACTTTTCAGCAACATAGACGGTTATAGCTTTTACTTTCCTTTGTTAGAAAATACCATTAGATTTCAGTTTACCCATACCAGCCGGGCATACCAGGTGATGACAAATTACTATATGGGGATTTAAATGTTAAAACAAAGAGAACAATGCATGACGTAGGGAGATGTAGTTCATTGTGCCTTATGGGAATGTCAATATATATTGTATAAGATTAATAAATACAAAATAAATAATTATAATCAAATTAAATTAATAATAAATCAATAGAAAGATGTAATAAAATACAATTCTGTGTATTCGTTTTAGTGCTAATGTATACCATTTCACAGTAACTTCGGTATTTAGTTATTTCCAATGTATTTTATTCTTTTAGAAATAAACGTAGCCATGTTTTTTACTAGAGGCATTTTCTAGAATTTCAAAGGAATATTTCAACCAATGGTTTTTCAGTTTCATTAGTAATTTTATAATTAAAAAATTCAAAAGAGATAAACTGATGTTTTTTTTGACGACCTTAAGTCATGTATGTTCAGTGCAACTAAATTAATACATTTTAAAGGCCATGAATCAATATATGAAAAAAACAGCTGACAGAGAACAAACAGCTTCTTTAAAACTACTAATGTCATGATCAGCCATTCGGACAATAACAAAATGACCGCCAAGAGTCAAAGTTTAAGAGGCAAACAGACAAGTGGAAGAAAACCATCGCGCCATAAAACTGGTTTTATTTGAAATACTTATACAATTAACAATTACGGTTGACAATTTTCCGGTGGTATTGCACCTGTTTTGGATTTCGGCTGTTGGTAATTCTGTTATGTAATTTTGTTGTCAACCTCATTCAAGATGTGAATACTAGTAAATCGGCGCTGGTTGAGAAAGATGAAGATCCTGCGATAACAGTTAACACCTACAATGCCCGAATATTACAATCACATGCCAGTAGTGAATCTCGTCTCTTTGGCCCCATAAGGCCTATGTTAAATTTAATTTTTCCACCCCCCGTGCAATCAACCGTGACTTATACTTTCAGACCAGTCTTCCAGCGTCCTGAACGTAGAGCACCGCAAACGTAGTGTAGCTGTGTGAGAGTAGTGGGACGCG
>MJUU01047097.1:75727-86371 GCA_002080025.1 Modiolus philippinarum | reverse complement strand
TTTTTTGTGTTGTATATGTCATGTTCGTGTGTTTTGTGGGCATGTGGTGTCTTTGGTCTTCCGTCTTTTGGTGTTCTTGCTTTTGCCTTGTCTCTGGACTTTGATTTGTATAATCTTGTGCTTTGTTCCTTCGGTATTCTACTGCCGTTGTTGTGCAAAGTAAAATAAATGTAGCTTTAATATTGTGGGAGAAGTTATCCAAAATAAGAGTTCGAGAATACACATTTCAATAAAATAGCCAAGTTCCCTCTACAACTAAAGTTTGTTTTCCCTCTATCGGATTCGACTTTACTACCAGAGTTGACATGTTCAACACGGCGGGAGTCTTATAAGGAGCAGGAGATGCTTACTCGAACGGTACACCTGATCTCACCCATGGTTTTTTATTGGGTCCGTGTTGTTCATATGTATGTGTGTCTTCATTTTTCCTTTTTTTTGTCCCGTACTCAAGTGGTGTCCTTGTTTCTTAGTGTGTCTGATTTTTCCATTGTCCGTGGATTGTTCGCTCTTTTGATTGACGGTTCGGTTCTCACTTACTCAACTACCCCTCTAAATCACAATTTTTGGCCAACATCTGAACCATGACAATATGCACATCTTCAAACCATGCCAAATCACTGTGCAATACAAAATAAATGTAGCTTTAATATTGTTGAAGGAGTTATCTGGAATAACAGATCCAGGACACACATTTCGATAAAATTGCCAAGTTCAACTACCCCTCAAAATTATAAATTTTGGCCAAACTCTTAACCATGACAATATGCACATTTTCAATCCATGCCTAATCATTGTGCAAAGTAAAATAAATGTAGCATTTATATTGTGGGAGGAATTATCCGGAATAACAGCTTATCAGAGATGTGACGGACGGACGTACAGGGGTAAAACAATTATATTTTCAAAAATTTATTTCTCTCACCCTTTTTGAAAAATTGAAAATGAGATTTTTTTTACTCCCGATGCTCCTGGTACACCATGCTGTAGTTGGTATGCTACATATGCATTTTCATTATTAAAGAAAGAAAGCAAACATTCAAGCCAGGAACTCTGAAGTTGTATCATTGTACAAGTTATTACTATTTTTGCTGAGAAAATTGTACAGGTAATTAAACTTGTATGTTGCCATCATACAAGTAATTACTTGTACATATTTTCATACAAGTAATTACTTGTACAAAATAATAACATGTACACAACATATCCAAGGATCCAAGAAAACGAGTTTAACCCCACCGCAATTTTTGCGCCTGTCCCAAGTCAGGAATATGTTGGTCATTGGCTTGTCCTTGTCTTCTTATAAAATTTTAGTTTCTTGATATTTGGGTTATTGCATGTGGTTTGTTTCCATTGATTTATTCACTTTTTTACCTTTTCGGGGCCATTTAGGGCTTACTATATGATGTGAGATTCCTCACTGTGTTGAAGACCATATGGTGACCCCTAGATGTTTTGTTTTTGGTCGTTTTAACCTGGATATGGGATGTTGTCTCCTTGACATTTACCCCATTTCCTTTCTTTTTCATATATACATAGATGTATGCATAATCACAAAAACACCAAAAACATTGGATCTTAGAATTTCACCTCAACGTCTCAATTGTCGAAAACCGTCTCGGAAATAGGCTTGATATAGTCAAAATTTTACATTTCAAAAAGTTTTCAGCGTTTTTGGCGTCTATGTGAGGATATGAGGCAATTATAAGAGAATACCCCATAACTTATCCAAGGGGGAGAATGTACGTCATTACGCAGGGTGTCGGCGATTGAAATCGGACGGCAATATTGTCGCTTCAAGATAAGATATTTCCTTATTATGGAAGTTCTCTGGATGTTACAGCTATACAAAGCAGTCCATCAAAGACATTGATTATGTCCATCGCTCATTCTTATTGATCGTGTCATTTTTGTAAACACTTCGTCAAAAAACTTTCAAATTCGCAGGATGTCGGCAACTTTTTCATATTTTTGTTTCGAATCATTGAAACAGTCCACCTTTGCAGAAATTGCACATTTCCCAGTTGATAAATACATGTCAAAACGTTCAAACAACTTAAAAATATTGTCAGTGTGGTCTGTTGACGTTATATTTTTTAAGTGAGAAAGTGATGTCGGCGACACTTCGAAAATCAAAGGATGTCGAAGATATACTTTGATGACGCAATGAGAAGTTCGTTGTGTCTATCCTGTTGAAGCTATTACGAATTCTGCAGTGCCAGAATTTCCAACCATATAGCTGGACTGAAACCTATCCTGATATTTTCACATCTACATTGATTGCTTTACAGTGACTTCACACATGTTGAAGACTGTTTGGCGATCTTATAACCGATTGGGCAAGGTTCAGTTTGCTCTACATATTTTCCATATCGTTTAGTGTTATTCATCTGTATTTGCGTCCCCTTTTTTCTGTTTTGTGACGTACTTATGTGATTTATTCGTTTTTTTGTGTTTCAGATGTCGTCATTTTCTTTGGACTATTCTTTTTTTGTACTGATTGTTCGATTTTCACACTTTAAAACCCTTCCATATCTTAATTATTCAACGAACAAAGTGACAGTTTCACCAACAATAATGTTACGGCGCATACTGATAATCTTTGGTTCCGCTGCAGTCCCAAGTCAATTATAAAAATGCTTAATCAGATAAGTAAAGAGGAGTTATAGTCGATTTTTACCATTTGTATTAATTTTATGCCTAATTTCTGCACGAAATTTTAATTTTTATAATCCAAAAAATCGGGGCTCTATCGTCTGAACCCCCTTTGAATCCTTTATTTCAGTGCTTTATTTTAAACTCAAGAGGGCTCTCAATTGCCTATAAATCTGAGCTGGACCATGGCTGACATTGATATTCCAATAAATCTCTATGTTAGACGGTCTAAATTTTAGAGTTTCTGACCGACAATATATTTGTCCAGTTTGGAGGACTTTGTGTTTCAACGAATATCATAATTCCAATGGACACTTACTTTCTACCCGATCTGTTTCTCCACTCTTATGAAGCTGAATTCATCGAATTTCGTCTTCAAAATAAAGATAAAATACTAGCACAAGCCTTGGATTTTCCATTATAAAGATGATATTTTGTCACTAAACAACACTCGCTTTGGTGATTTTCTTCACCTGATGTATCTAAAAGAGCTCGAAATTAAGGATACTACAGACACTTCCATATCGGCCTCAATCCTTGACCTTCATCTTGAAATTGACAACAAAAGTGGATGGAAGTGTCTGTAGTATCCTTAATTTCCAATTGTTTAAGATAGATCAGATTAAGAAAATATAATCTAATATAGAGATTTATTGGTCAATGTCAGCCATGGTCCAGCTCAGATATACAGGCAACTGACAGGCCTCTTAAGTTGAAAGTAAAGCACTGAAATAAAGAGAAGTAAACATTGTTCTACAGTACTATTATCGGATTCAAAGGGGGTTCCGAGGATGGAACCCCGATTTTTTGTATTATAAAAATTAAAAGTTCGTTCAGAAATTAGGCATAAAATTGATAAAAGTGGCAAAAATCGACTAACACCAACTCTTTGCTTATCTGATAAAGCATTTTTACGGACTTAGGGCTGCGGTGAAATAATGATAATCGTTTAGTGTTATTCATCTGTATTTGCGTCCCCTTTTTTCTGTTTTGTGACGTACTTATGTGATTTATTCGTTTTTTTTTTGTGTTTCAGATGTCGTCATTTTCTTTGGACTATTCTTTTTTTGTACTGATTGTTCGATTTTCACACNTTTTGTATTATAAAAATTAAAAGTTCGTTCAGAAATTAGGCATAAAATTGATAAAAGTGGCAAAAATCGACTAACACCAACTCTTTGCTTATCTGATAAAGGATTTTTATGGACCTAGGGCTGCAGTGAAACCAAATATTACCAGGTATATAGATAATAGTGTTGCACGCTATATTTTTATGTTGAAAGCTATATTTTTATATAGCCTAGGTGGTCTAGTGGTCTAGGGCGCTGGACATAGTGCAGGCGGTGTTGTCATACATGACAACAAAGCAGGGGTTCAAATCCAGCCGTAGACCTTGCTTTATTTCCGATGTTAACATGTTTAAAAAATGATTTTCATCACTCTTGGCATTCGGGATCATATATTCTACCTTTGGAGCTCACCTTACCAATACATTATCACAAATATTATCAATATGAGCAATAACATTACTATTGGTGAAACTGTCACTGTGGAGTATTTCTGTGCTTTATACAGGATATGGAAGGGTTGTAAAGTGTGAAAATCGAACTGTCAGTAAAAAAAAGAATAGTCTAAAGAAAATGACGACATCGGAAACAGAAAAAAAACGAATAAATCACATAAGTACGGCACAGAACAGAAAAAAGGGGACACAAATACAGATGAATAACACTAAACGATATGGAAAATATGTAGAGCAAACTGAACCTTGTCCAATCAGTTATAAGATCGCCACACAGTCTGTGGGAAGTCACTGTAAAGCTATCAATGTAGATGTAAAAATATCAGGGTAGGTTTAGGTTTCATTCCAGCTATATGGTTTAAATCTAGAAGAACAGATTCTGGCACTTCAAACTTTGTAATGGTTAACAGGATTGACAGGATTGAAGACACTGGTTAACAGGAGTGACAGGATTGAAGACACAACGAACTTCTCATTGCGTCATCAAATTGCAGTCAATATAATATGCCTTCGACATCCTTTGATTTTCGAAGTGTCGCCGACATCATTTTCTCACTTTTTAAAAAAGTATAACGTCAACAGACAACAATTACAATATTTGTAAGTTGTTTGAACGTTTTGACGTGCATTAATCAACTGGGAAATATGCAATTTCTGCAAAGGTGGACTGTTTCATCGAAACAAAAATATGAAAAAAAGTTGCCGACATCCTGCGAGTTTGAAAGTTTTGTGACTAAGTGTTTACAAAAATGACACGATCAATAAGAATGGGCGTTGGACGTGATCAATCGTACGTTATGATGTCTTTGATGGACTGCTTTGTATAGTTCTAACATCCAGAGAACTTCCATAATAAGGAAATATCTGACCTTGAAGAGACAACATGGCCGTCCGATTTCAATCGCCGACACCCTGCGTAATGACGTACATTCTCCCCTTGTTAGTTTCAGAGCCTCAATGTCGAATAAAAAAGACTCTAAAGAATGTTTTCATGTCAAATTTATAAAAAGGATTAAAAGATATTTGAAAACCCTCAACTTATACGACGCCGATTTGCCATTCGTGAACCTTCTTTCAGTTTTAATTGTTTGTTAGAGTCAACGGTGTAGTAAGATCCAAGAACAGACATTCTAAGAAAAATTGGCCTTTCTTGATTATTTATGAAATATATGCAAAATAACAAAATACCGATGTTACTGTCAATTTATTTTCTGTACATGCGCATGTTAAAGCTGATAGCGAACAAATAACCAAAAGGATCTACATAGAAAAGCCAAAATTCAGATAAGGACAGAGCTATGCGTGAGGGAGATACTCCTTAGTTTTAGTTTGCAAAATTTAGATATTGCAAGTTTCAATGCTATCGGTTTTCGAGTCGGCGCAGAAGTACTGACTATACTGGGAATACGCTCTGGGAATAACAGTCCACCGGCAGATGCATCGGCCCAGTGGTGAAAAATAACAAAATATCGAAGTTACTGTTAATTTATTTTCTGCATATGCGCATTTCGACAACTTTAGCACAGTACATCAAACCAAAACATTTGGAAGTCCATTATTGTGTAATGAATACTAATCTGAATGAAATCATCATAAAATGTACTACAATTTTTGAATGTTCTTTGTTACTATGTTGTTTTGTCAATTGGACTGAGAGCCTTCTCCGTGCATTCCATTCTTAATAGAGATTAACTTGTATTGTCTTTATTAAAAGAAGGATCAGAAATAATTTATTTGTTTTTGTTATTTTCATTTCAAAGGATGATGGTATTTCAAAGTCAAAAGAAAAGGTAAGATCTTTCTGTATATTTATGATATATTCTAGAATGAATCTTTTATCAATTACCACAAAAAGTCACTTTTAATGTAAAAAAGCATTGACTTAAGAAAAATTTAAAGGAAAGCAAGCCAGAATTGTTTTTAACTCATTTTATTGTCAATAAATACATACAATATTACTCATGTTGTCTCCATTATTAAGATGAACTACAGAGATGATCTGTCTTTGTTATGTGGTCAAATATGACAAATGTGCGTTACTAGTATTTGTTATCAAATTGATTTAATAGGACTGGCAAATAAATTTTTATTTTGTAGTTAATAGAAGAAAGTAATCCTAGGAAATCAAATCACAGGCTTGTGCTGTTTACTGGGGTAAGTTACCTAAACCATTGAGTCTCTGGGTACAGATAAGGATAAGTCCACATCGGCTTCGTTCCTTGACCTTCATCTTGAAATTGACAACAGAGGTACACTACAAACTATGCTGTATGACAAACGCGATGACTGAACACGTTTCCAATAGTCAACTTCCATTTTCTTTGTAGCAACATTCCAAGAGCACCAGCATATGGAGCTTACATCTCACAACTCATTCGCTACCTAAGGGCTTGTGGTCGATACAGTGACTTCCTTGTCATTAATGATCCTAAAATGAGTGTTACCCAAGACATTTACAGTATTCCCTGTATTGTGTCATACAAAACCAAAAGCTTCATCAATTTATTGACTTGTAGTTCATGCAATTTGCAATATGCTTGACAAGCTATTACTTATCTTCCTAACAATGGGAAACTGGAAACCGTCCTGTCACACACCATCTTCAATTCTTGAGTTATTAAAATGCAGATCACTGAAGTAATAGACCGATGGGGTGACTCGTCAAGGGGTTTTAGGAAATTATTGTGTATCTATACCAGATTTGTGTTTTAGAACCGCACGGATCTCAACGAACTTGAAAAAGCTTAACAGTATCGAAAGATAGATGGAATATTATTTTTCAGATTTTTTTTTGTAAACGTCTTTTTATAGTTTCTTTTATTCAGTTTTTATCTCCTCACTTTCAAAGCAGATTTCAGTAATATCAAAGTGGTTGGCCTCGCCATCACGATTTCTTTTGACCGGTTAGAATTTTTGCATAATTAATGTAGAAGCGCAATAAAATTTAATATTTTGTATTTTAATCTTGGTATAAACAAGAGACCAAAGCTTTCCATTTTTACACGTTGAACATGGGACACCAACTCCTACGTTTTTTGATTTGTTGAATTTGTTGCATTTAGGTTTATATAGTCTAAAGGCGGCAGTGTACGGGTTTGGAATTTCAGACTCATCGGATTTGTTTTTGAACTGTAGTATAAAATTTTGCATTTGGCAAGCCAGTGTTTGATAAAAAAAAAACTCTCATTAGTCTCATGCATATAATTCCAAAATATGATTCAATTTTAGGTAAATATCACGGAATTCTTAAAACCAATCTATTTTGAAATTCGGATGATAATGTGTTGGTAAGGTGAGCTGCAAATGTAGAATATACAATTCCGAATGCCAACACGGTGATGAAAATCATCTTTTATAGAAAAATCCAGCAAGGTCTACCAATCAGCCCTACTTTTTCAATTTGTTTCGATTAGAAAAATAATTTTCACAAAAACATTTGATTCTTATTCTGATAAATTTCCCGAAAATCTCCCCGAAAGTCTCAGGGACTCCTAAGTTCTTTCTTAATTTTTATTTCTTCATCTATGTTTGTGCTACATGTAAGTTTTATTTCCTATGAGTCAATTATCTACTTGATTGCATTTAATTTTATGCTTTAACTTGTATTTGTGCTTCATTTTAATTTATGTGTTTTATCAAAATTTTGTCTTTGGCAATTCAAAATTTTACTATAACAACCGTTGTTATAGTAAAATTTTGAATTGCAACCAAAGACAAAATTTTAATAAAACATGTGCTATGCTTATGTTGTTTTAACTGTAAGTTGTTTTTGTTTTGTTTATTTGTTTTCTAAATACCAGTCGGTTAAAGAGCTATATTATGCATATGTCTCAGACTGAGCTCGTGTTTTTGCAACGGTCAAGCGAGTGGCAAAAGTTTCATTTCAAAGAGATTACATTTTACACCCCAAGCTGACGTCCTTGAAGACTGACCGCGGAAAAAGAAACATTGTTGATAATTGATTGACAGGGGTGTTTGTTGAGGAATTCGTTGAACGCACTGAACTGAGAAGATTTTGCATTTGATTGGATCGTTTTATTTTTACGCAGCCAATCAAATGCAAAATCTTCTCATGGCAATGCCATCAATCAAGCATTCGACAAACACCGTCAATCAATTGACAATGTGTAAAGTGTGTTTCTCGTCCTTTTCCCCCGGCAGTCTTTTTGAATGCCGGCTTGGGCTGTAAAATTACATCTCGTTGAAATAACACTTTTGCCATCATCGCTTGACCGTAGCAATATACTGTTACTCTGTAACAGCTGTGTCGACTTAAGAATGTAGTAAGGTGAAATTAAATAAATCAACGATTTTAAATTGATACCATAAATGAAAAGAGCATCGCTAAAGAAATAAAGTCAGCTAAAATATTTATAGGATATGGACCCTTTTTCAAGATATTTCAAATTTTAAAAATGGCGGGAAAGGGCTCTCTTGGACTTTTACCTAGTATAACATGGACACCTTATTGATTTCTTACGCATGTAAAGAAAATCTACAACCTGATGAAATTTTGCTTACTGACCATAAACGAGGTACTGAAGCCTTTGATTATTAGAAAATTGGGTGTAATGGGGCAAAATATATTTACACAGTAATAATGGATAAAATCCGAGAAATCTGAATGACTATTACGAATTTCAAAAACCTCACCTTACGACATCCTTAAAATAAAACATACTTACAAGTTACTTACTTCCTAGCAACCTTATTTTAGAATTTGAAGAAATTCAAACATTTCCACTTTCAACTTAATTTTAGTTACTGAAAAATTCAAAAACCATTTATTTTATGCAACTTTACTTAGCAACCATACTTTAAGATTCAGATCTGATTAGAACAGACAGTTCTTTAAATAAAATGTCCCCTCTTTTCTGCGAATTTCTTGAAAGTAAAGTGTCAAAGTCTTTTTTTAGTCCTACAAGATTGAAATTAAAGATTTTTACTGGATGGATTTCCAAAATATTTGATTCCAATCTTTGTTAGTGCTGAAAGTCCCAAACAACCATTATATCCCCTATTCCAATCATGATTCAATGTTCATTCACCCAGCTTGTAGCAATGTTTTACTTCTGGATCAACCGTATTGTCTGATAAGACTCACATGGAACCCCGTTATCCATATTTCAGTTTGTATTTGAGCTAAAATTCATAAAAATCTAAAACCTGCTCTCCTACTTAATGACCCTTAATGTTTTGAGACGCATGTGAATATAGAACGCGGACCTCGACGAAAACATTCTCGAAAATGAAAAAAAACGACTTTAAAAATAATTGTCACCATCTCTGGTAATGCTGAAAGTGATTGTATAATATTTTTTGATTCCTTAATCAAGCAATTTTACATGAAGTATCTTGATTTGCCACACAGTGTAAGACAACACTCGTATGACTTTCTAAAATTACAATATTTGGCCCATAGATGTTTGGCCGGAGAAATGGGAAAAATATCATTCAACGAAATAAACACATGAGACTTCTATAGGAGTTTCGGCGAATCCAATTAGTGACGTCACAAAATCTAATTTACATATGCAAATTTGCATTTTTAGTTGGCAAAGCCGAAGAAATATCACTTTATAGCATTGGGATAGAATTTTTAATAATCTTTGATAACTTTTTTATAATGTGCACGATTTTGGATCTGTAAAATGCATGTTAAACATTGAGATATTCATATTTTTTCTATCGATTTACTTTTTAATAAAAATAGATAAATATTTTTTCATGTGAATTTCAAAAATGTGAAAGTTACGAAAAATTATATGGTTTACAAAATACGCTAATTCTATATATATTTAAAATAAAAAGCCTAATTTTTTTTTACATCCTGTAAAAGTGTAAACATTCCATAATTGAGATCAAAAAGAATTATCCATTTATCTTAAATAACAAATTCTCACCAAGTAATTGAAAATGACATTTTTATGACCCTAATCATCAGTGACTACAATTTCTTGCCAACCAAAGGTATTTTTTCAAGCTTGTGACGTCACGGCGGAAATTGATAGAAGGCTAAATTTTACTCAAACACCCCGATTATTTACAGATTAATATATCCCGCTCGCTTTTTACTTTCCCGGGTGCTGTCTGGCGCTTTTTAGTATGGCCGTTTATGGTTATGAAACCACTGTTTTACGTGGAACAGTTTATATTATATATATGACCATATATTAGATCTATATAAATTCATAAAAAAACATGAAAAATAGTTTCACAGAATACGGTATGTTCTGGTTCTGGGTACCGTACTTATATTTTCGCGGGCATGCTCTTGCACGTGAAAAAAGGGGAGACAACTTAGAAAATCACTGGCTCAGCGAGTGGATGTTGATAGTGCAGCCTACTGGCACTCTAGTTTTGTCTTGACTCATACCTTAATAATATATCATAGAACTATTTCAAATGACATAAAATTTAACAGCAAGGAGTCAGGTAGCTGAGGCTTGTTTGGGGGGATCCCAATACCC
>MJUU01047097.1:51769-66443 GCA_002080025.1 Modiolus philippinarum | reverse complement strand
CGATAACCCATCTTGGAGTTACTGCCCCTTTTCCATAAAATTTTCAATTTTTTGTTACTTTCAGTCTTATATATTGAAAATGGTAGAAGATACAAGTGAAGTTTAAATTACAAAAGTGGTCAGCATAGTAAGATCCACATTTCCTGCAATTTTGAAGAAAATCTGATGTCTCACATAGTTATTATGGCCCCTTTTTCTTTGGATTTTCATGATTTTTTAACATTTTTATATGCCTGTCGAAAGACGGACGTATTATGGTATACCCTCCGTCCGTCCGTCCGTCTGTTAACTTTTTGGTTTCCGGAGATTTTTTCTGTAACCGCTTGACATATTGATTTCATGTTTGGTATATGAGTATATCTAAGTGAGGTACAGATCAAGTTTTAATTTGGTTCCGGTCCGTTGATTTTGTACAGAGTTATGGCCCTTTGACTTAGTGAAATTTTGAAAAATATAGGTTTCTGGAGATTTTTTCTGTAACCTATTGACATATTGATTTCATATTTAGTATGTGATTATATCTAGGTGAGATACAGATCAAGTTCGAATTTGGTTCCTGTTGGTTAATTTTGTACAGAGTTATGGCCCTTTTACTTAGTGAAATTTTGAAAAATATAGGTTTCCAGAGTTTTTTCTGTAACCGCTTGATATTTTGATTTCATATTTGGTATATGAGTATATCTAGGTCAGATACAGATCTGGTCGGTTGATTTTGTACAGAGTTATGGCCCTTTGACTTAGTCAAAATTTTGAAAAACATAGGTTTCCGGAGTTTTTTTCTGTAACCACTTGACACATTGATTTGATATTTGGTATATGAGTATATCTAGGTGAGATACAGATCAAGTTTGAATTTGGTTCTGGTTGGTTGATTTTATACAGAGTTATGGCCCTTGGACTTTGGGAAATTTTGAATAATATAGGTTCTGGAGTTTTTTCTGTAACCGATTGACATATTGATTTGATTTTTGGTATATGAGTGTATATAGACATTGTCAGAAATTAGTAAATTTTGGTTATCTCCCCTGATAACAATGAGTCTGCCATTAAGGGGTAGACAGGTACCACAGACAGTACATTACTTATACTGATAAATTATTGAAAAAAGAAACATTATTTGTTATTATTATTATTTTTTTCATTTTAAGACATGTACATTTTAAAAAAGTTAAAATTGAGCTTTGGTATTTTTTCTGTATTTTTTTTATAAAATTGATAGGAATATGCAGAGAAATATGCTGCAGCTCATAGCACATTAAAATATTGATATACTTCACAGAGTAATCACAAAACCTGAAATGGTCAGTATAATGCCAGGTGTTACTATCCGAATAAACAAGTTGTCAACCTTTCTTGTCAATATACTCTTCATTGTCCCAATATACACACGTACCTGTATACCCTTTCAAATATGCAAGCTTCTCTTTAATCTAACTACATGTGTAAAAAAATCAACAAGTTTTTAAACAAAACTGTTTTAAAAAGTTTGACTAAAAAAATTGATTACAAAGAAATGAAATGAACTTTCGGGAAAAAAATTACCTGAAAAACATTTGTGATTTGTATAGCGAGGTTTACCTGTCTTAAAATATAATTAATTCAAATACATAATCTCAAAAAGAATTTTTATAGAAAATGGAAAATAGGCGAATTCTAAAAAAAAATTTTGATAGGAAATGGAAAATAGGCGAATATGGCAAAGTGGCATATCAAACAATGTCAGAATACACATTTTTCAAGATGTGTATTGCAGAAGTTTCACTTTTCTAAAAGAATATGTGATCGCTTCATAAATTATGAGAAATGCACATTATGCAATACACCTAAAGCATTCTAAGCTGATGGAGGACCCTATATTTCAAATAACATTAGAGCAATTCACATATTTCGTAACCAAACTATGAAACTTGTAAAAAAAAAAATGACTTAACGGAACAGTAAATAATCAACATAAAATTTAATCTTTAAAATATCTGTAGATAAATAGACCTTGATTTTACTTGTGTTTTTCGGTTTCCAATCCACCTAATTCCTTACTCAAATCCCATAAATAAAAGTTCATTAAGTAAATCAACAGAATGCAAGCTATCAATCATAAGGAAATTCGATATTTCCTTTAGTCCCTGAAGTGACAAACAGAATACAGAATTATTACAGAAAACGTATCCCTTATTTATTTTTTTCTGATTTTTTTAGATTCACAATGACTTATTTTACTCATTCCTAGAAGAAGAAATTTTATTCATTGTCTTGACGGTTTTTTGCTAATAAAGTATTAATTAAAACTGGAAGATGGTGGGTATTTGGAATTGAATTACAAACGAAAATATTTTTAACAAAAATAACGGAAAAATGCCTTATCAAATATAAATATTTCATAAAGTTTATTACAAATAATTTTGATTTACGCATTGAGAGATTTATTCCAAGTACGTGCACTATATTACAATCAATCTTTGTGTGTATTCCTGTCCGGTACCATTCAATAATGAAGTAATCAAAAAAGCCCAAGTCGGGTCAAATCTGTCTACCTTTGTCAGATTTAGTGTTCCGAATGGAACAAGATGGCGACCCATGATTTCAATTCTGAAAACGTCTATAGTTGAGATACATATCAAATTGTAGATTAGTCCTGATTGGTTGATTGTGTAAGGAGTTATGGCCCTTGGACTTAGTAAATTTCTTAAAAACTTCAGTCTCTCCACCTTTTCTTTACAGTGCACAGAATATGTTCATTTGATGTATAGTATATGATTGTATGTTTATAAATTACTGATTAAGTTTAAATTTTGTTCCTGTTGAATGATTTTTGTGGACAGTCAGGCCCTTGGACTTAACATTTTTTTTTAAATTAATTTTTTTGCACCTTTTTATGCATTAATTTTACATATTAATTTAATATTTGTTAAATGGTTACATCTTAGTAAGGCACATATACTGTTTGATTTTTTTTCAATCAAAATTTTGTTGTGGTCCAACAATGCCATTAAATTTGAGTTGACAGTGGACGGGCGTATCATGCGCTCTTGGCGCAGCAGTTTATTACTTTTATTTCAAAAACTGTTTGAGATGGAGGTTAAATGTAAATTACAAAAGTGTTGAGCTTTTCCAGGACTACAATTCCTACATATGTCCAGCAGATTAGCATCTCATCCAAGATGGCCGCCACTATAGGTAAATGCATTCAAAGATATTCTCCTCTGAAACCACTGAACCACAATGTGGACCAAATTTGTCACAATAGTCCTCAGGTGGTCCCCTTTAAAGTATGTGATTTTTGTGGTTGTACCTCATCCAAGATGGCCGCCTGCGGGGAACATAGTTTAACATAGGGACCCTATGGGAAATACATTCAAAGATCTTTTCTCCTGAAACCACTATAAGCCAATAGGAACCAAACTTGGATACAATTGTCCTTGGCTGGTCCCCTTTAAAGTTTGTGATTTTTATGTTCGTACCTCATCCAAGATGGTCGTCAGCACAGGACATAGTTTAACATAGGACCCTATNCCTCTGAAACTACCAAGCCAAATTCAACCAAACTTGGTCACAATAGTCCTTGGCTTGTCCCCTTCAAAGTTTGTGATTTTGACGTTCGTACCTCATCCAAGATGGCCGCCAGCGTTGAACATAGTTTAATATAGGGACCCTCTGAGAAATGCATTCAAATGTCTTCTCCTCTGAACCTACTGAGCCAATTGGAACCAAGTTTGGTTATGAATGGGTGGTCTCTTCGTGACAATGAATAAAACAAGTCACCAGGTGAGCGATACAGGCTCATGTGAGCCTCTAGTTTAACTTGCAGTATAAGGCTCATGTGAGCCTCTAGTTTAACTTGGAGTATAAACATGTAGTAACATTACATGGACTTAACATAAACTCTATATAAGGATTCAGCTTTAAAACAGTGAAAATGCTCCCCAAAGGCTCCCATTTTCATGTGTTTCTAAGCCTCATCCTTATAATGTGTTGATGTCAAGTCAATGTACTGTTATTGTCTATAATCCCAAAGGATGAAATATTAAAAAATATATTTTCCATCGGAACAACTATTACATTGTTTGTTCCTAATGGAATTACATTATTATATAACATTATAAAAATGAACAGAATATAAAAATGAACAGAAACATGAGAAAAGTAAGCAAAATTCTATCTATTGAATATTCACTAATTGACTAAATAATCATTGGAACATTGTGTAGGTAGGTGTGAATTTTATGAAAATTGCGAAGTTTCGCATCATTGGAGCGAGAATACATGTACATGCATGCTTGTTGTTAACAACTTCATCTAGTTGCTAATCTCTGTGTCTATAGATCTCTGCATACAGACAGCAGTTAAACAGATAATTATACTAAATGCAACAATTTGTATATAGTTTTTGACTGGTCCATCCGTCAGTCAGTCCGTCCGTCATCACTTGTGGGTACATCATTTGTCCAGATAACTCCATCTACCAGTCTACAATTTTTTAGATAAGAACTGAAGTTTTTATTTAGCTTGTAACACAGATGTGTATGATACTTTGATATTGAGTCTTTGACATTTTTTTTTTTTAGAAAAATACATATTGTTGAATTTTGTCATTTTTATTCAAAATATTGCCTATAGGGTACATCATTTGTCCTGATAACTACTCCCGAGTCCTACGGTTTTCTGCATATATTTTTTTTTTATTGCAGGATGAATGACATATATCAAAGTTGTGCATGGTATTTGAATTTTGATTTTGGGTAATTTATGAGAAAATGCACATCTTTGTACTTTTCATTTTGATGCAAAATGAATTACTATCTATATGGTTCATCTTTTGTTCAGAATAACACCTACAGTTTATATCAGTTTTCTAGTTATGATTTTGTTATTTGCTGGATGATTGTGCATATGTATTAAAGAGATGTGCATACAAAAGAGTTGTGATAATCTTTTATTTTAGTATCCAATAATGCAGGATTATCCGATATGTTGGGGCATGGGCTATGTGAGCGTTTAACGAAGGTTCTTTAATTTCTATAGTTCTGAAACAGTTATGAATTACCATGACTGCATGACCTGTTAGATAACCCTCCAGGAAGATATGCATTGAAAACCACTATTTACAAGGTTTTTTAGCAGATATAGGGAAGAAAAATTAATTCCAGTAGCATATACATTAAAATATTTGAACACTGGACCTCTTTCATGGTCTAGTTATCACATTAAGTTTTTCTGAGTAGACAAGTTTCTCAGGAACAGTAAGTGCCAATGCAATTATACATAGTATGTAGGATGCTCATGAATAGTACAATGTATATTGCTGTCTGTAATATGGGTTTTACTTTCGCAATAACTAAGTGGTAGGGCAATGTTATTTTGTTTATATGTTGCTCTTGTTAAATACACAACTGTCTGCCATCCTAACAACTAAATTAAGTTTTTGTGATTAGGTCATTTATGAAAGTAAGCAGGGGTGGGTAGTTAATGATATTTGGTAAATAAGTTAGTTAAAAAGGCTGGTATTTTATACTACATGATTTTCTATCACATGGCCCTATTTTGGTCTCAACTTCAAGTGACCGTTCAGAGTTTTTTTGGTGACTAGATTAGTTTATTTAGTATCTTTAGTGGTCATTTCAGTGCAGGTGAGCATCATATATTAAGGTCTACACTTGTTAAATTAATTTTTTTTATTTTTTTTCTCACCTGTAAATCAAATAAGATTCTGACAAACATCTAGTTGTTATAAGCTATGTATTCAGAAATATTAATCGTTGTGTAAAGCAACATTTTTCTGGTTCTGGAAACAATTTTTTTTTTCTCCTGGAAAAAAATTAAAGTACCACTGAAATCATCATTTTGAAAAACAAAAAAAAATTTGGTTGGATTTTGGTGGATGGGTCACAGAGGCTGAGAATCTACTAAGTATCTTGATTTGGCCTATGAAAATAAATTTTAGCGAGCTAGTTAGTATTGTATTTAGCTAAGAGAATCAGACAGACCCCTTTTTAGCTCACCTGGCCAAAGGCCATGTGAGCTTTTGCCATCTCTCGGCGTCCGTCGTCCGTCTGTCCGTTGTCCATCCGTCCGTTAACTTTTATTCAAAGATCTTCTCCTCTGAAACTACTGGGCCAATACTAACCAAACTTGGCTTGAATCATCACCAGGGTATGCTCATTCAAGTTTGTGATTTTTATGTCCGTAGATCAAACAACATGGCCGCTGTTACTAAAAATAGAACATAGGGGTAAATTGCTGTTTTTTGCAAATTACTTGAAAAGCATTACAGATATCAAAATTCTGATGTAGTAAAAATGATCAGCATGATGAGATCTACCTGCCCTGCAATTTTGGAGAATATCCGTTTACCTGTCTTGGAGTTATTGCCCCTTTTCCGTAAAATTTTCAGTTTTTTGTTACTTCTGGTCTTATATATTGAAATTGATAGAAGATAGAAGGGAAGTTTTATAACAAAAATGGTCAGCATAGTAAGATCTACATGTCCTGCAATTTTGAAGAAAATCTGACAACCCACATAGGAGTTATTGCCGCTTTTTCTTTGAATTTTCACAATTTTTGAACGTTTTTACTTTTATTTCAAAAACTGTTTGAGATAAAGGTTAAATGTGAATTGCAAAAGTGTTGAGGTTTTCCAGAACTACAATTTCTACATCTGTCCAGCAGGTTCGCATCTCATCCAAGATGGCCACCAGCGGGGAAGATAGTTTAACATAGGACCCTTTAGGAAATGCATTCAAAGATCTTCTCCTCTGAAACCACTGAGCCAAAGGGGACCAAATTTTGTTAAAATAGTCCTTGGGTGGTCCCCTTTAAAGTTTATGATTTTTGCGTTTGTACCTCATCCAAGATGGCTGCCAGCGTGGAGTACAGTTTAACAACGGGACCCTAATGGAAATGTATTCAAATGTCATCTCCTCTGAACCCACTGAGCCAATTGGAACCAAACTTGGTTACAATAGTCTTTAGATATTTTCCTGCAAAGTTTGTGATTTTTATGTTCATGCCTCATTCAAGATGGCCGCCAGCAGGGAACATAGTTTAACATAGGGACCCTATGGGAAATGCATCCAAAGATCTTCTCCTGTGAAACTACCAAGCCAAATTCAACCAAACTTGGTCACAATAGTCCTTGGGTGGTCCCCTTTAAAGTTTGTGATTTTTACATTCCTACCTCATCCAAGATGGTGGCCAGCATGGAACATAGTTTAACATAGTGACTCTATGGGAAATGCATTCAAATGTCTTCTCCTCTGAACCTACTGAGCCAATTGGAACCAAACTTGGTTACAATTGTCTTTGGGTGATCCCTTCCAAGGTTTGTGATTTTTAGTTTGTACCTCATCCAAGAATGAAAATGTAAGATCTGCTGAACTGATTTATAGTATGAATGTAACAATGAATAAAACTAGTGACCAGGTGAGCGATACAGGCTCATGTTAAGAGACTGGGATCAGCCATTTGATTCAGCTGGAATTTGGGATGAACCCTTAATTGGATTCAGGATATGCATTTTAGCTCGCCGGGAAGAATGTCCGGAGAGCCATTGTCATACCCCCGGCGTTGGTGTCGGCGTCGTCAGCAAAAACTTTAACCTTGCTTCTGGAATGGAGATCTTAAGAGATGGAATGTTGATATTTAGTATGTGGCTTCCTCGTAATGAGTGCTTTCTTGTGGTACCATATTTGTAGACATTTTGACCTTGACCTTGCCCTTTGGGCAAGTTTAAAAAAAACTTGAACCTTGCCTCTAGAAGGCAGGCTTTTAATGGTAGGGTGTTCATATTTTGTATGTGACTTACTTATCATGAGAACTTTCTAGTGGTACCATATTTCTAGACATTTTGACCTTGAGCTTGCCCTTAGGGCAATTTTTAAAAAAAACTTTAACCTTGCTTCTAGAAGTTAGGCTTTTAGTGGTAGGGTGTTCATATTGGGTATGTAACTTTCTTATGATGAGACCTTTCTAAAGGTGCCATATTTGTAGACATGCCCTTAGGGCAATTTTTAAAAAACTTTAACCTTGCCTCTAGAAGGTAGGCTTTTAGTGGTAGGGAGTTCATATTTGGTATGTAAGTTCCTTATCAGGAGAGCTTTCTAAGGGTACCATATTTGTAGACATTTTGACCTTGACCTTGACCTTAGGGCAGTTTTTTAAAAACTTTAATCTTGCCTCTAGGAGATAGGCTTTTAGTGGTAGGGAGTTCATATTTGGTATGTAACTTCCTTATGAGGAGAGCTTTCTAAAGGTGCCATATTTGTTAACATTTTGACCTTGACTTGCCCTGAGGGCAATTTTTTAAAAACTTTAACTTCACTTCTAGAATTAAGTTGCTTAGCGGTAGGGTGTTCATATTTGGTATGTGACGTTCTTTTGGTGAGAGCTTTCTAATGGTACCATATTTGTAGACATTTTGACCTTGACCTTGCCCTAAGGGCAATTTTTTAAAAACTTTTAACTTTGCTTTTAGAATTAAGTTGTTTAGTGATAGGGTGTTTAAATTTGATATGTAACTTTCTTGTGAAGAAAGCTTTTTATTGTCCCCCGCCTTTCGCAAAAGCGGGGGACTATAGAATTCGCCTTTCCGTCATTCCGTCATTCCGTCATTCCGGATGTCGTTTCCGGATGATAACTTGAGTATCCCTTGCCCGATTGAAACAAAACTTATACAGATGGAAGGAATAGGGAAGGGCAAGAACCCTATTGATTTTGGGGTCAGTAGGTCAAAGGTCAAGGTCACAATTTCTAAAAATAGAATTTATTGCACCAAAATTTGGTCTGTGTGGGAAATTTTTATTTTTTATCCGATTTCGATGCACTTCGATAACTTCAATGCACAATAAATTAGAAAGTAAAAATAGAGCAGTGCTCAAGGTCCCCTGCCTAAGAGTTGTATGTTCCTTTTACCTGAAAAACGGTACAAGATGAAAAAAAATGTTTGGGGAGAGTTTTATTGCATTTTTCACGAGGAAGCATTTGCAAAAAACCCCATCAAAATCCGATGAAAAATAAAAAAAAAAAATTTTTTGGCACCCCCACCCCCCCTCAACACCTTTGACCCCAATTAACTTGAAAATGGTAAGAGATACCAGAAATCTGTTGGTATATGTATGAAAGCATTCATTGAGAGGAATCTAATGGAAAAAATCCCATCGAAATCGGATAAAAAATAAAAATTTCCCACATGGATCAAATTTTGGTGCAATAAATTCTATTTTTAGAAATTGTGACCTTGACCTTTGACCTACTGACCCCAAAATCAATAGGGTTCTTGCCCTTCCCTATTCCTTCCATCTATATAAGTTTTGTTTCAATCGGGCAAGGGATACTCAAGTTATCATCCGGAAACTACATCTGGAAACCCCCACCCCCCAACACCTTTGACCCCAATTATCTTGAAAACGGTAAGAGATACCAGAAATCTGTTGGTATATGTATGGAAGCATTCATTGAGAGGAATCTAATGGAAAAAATCCCATTGAAATCGGATAAAAAATAAAAATTTCCCACACGGACCAAATTTTGGTGCAATAAATTCTATTTTTAAAAATTGTGACCTTGACCTTTGACCTACTGACCCCAAAATCAATAGGGTTCTTGCCCTTCCCTATTCCTTCCATCTGTATAAGTTTTGTTTCAATCGGGCAAGGGATACTCAAGTTATCATCCGGAAACGACATCCGGAATGACGGAATGACGGAATGACGGAAAGGCGAATTCTATAGTCCCCCGCTTTCGCGAAAGGCGGGGGACAATAAATAAGTGAGGGACTTGTAGCAATTCTAGCATTTTTGTGTCGCCTGCTGTAAGCAAAGTCGACACATTGGGATTACTATTCGTCTTCTTGCGTCGTTGTCGTCGTCCTGCGTAGTCGTCATCCTGTGTCGTCTGTCGGTTAAACTTTTTGTCCAATTCCAACCAAACTTTCAGGATATGTTTTTCACTTGGTGTTGTTGTGCACCTGATACTTAGAATGTTGATTTTACAGATTTTAGAGGTTCACGGAGCCAAACTTTCCCATTTGTGAGTCTGTTGGTTTTTGAATCCGCAACTCCTTCAAAACTACTAGCCAATTCCAACCAAACTGTCAGGATATGTTGTTCACCTGGTATAGGTGTGCACTTGATACTTAAAATTTTGATTTCATAGATTTTAGAGGTTCACGGAGCCAAAATTGCTCATTTGTGAGTCTGTCAGTTTCTGAATCTGCAACTCCTTCAAAACTGCTACTCGAATTCCAACCAAATTGCACCTGATATTTAGAATTTTGATTATACAGATTTTATAGGTTCATCATGTGTTCATGGAGCCAAAATTGCTCATTTGTTATTCTGGTTGTCAATCCTTGACTGCATAATTATACCCCACGCAACGAAATTGCTGAGGGTATAATGTTTTGACCCGCCTGTCTGTTCTGTTCTTGTCACTGCAACTCCTCTGTAACCGCTTGACGGATTGCTTTCATATTTAGTAGGATTGTAGGTCCTGATGTGTAGATGTGCATACTAAACCACCATATTGATTGGATAATTTTTGTGGGAGTTATGGGACTATTTTCAGTTAAAATACCAAAGTATCATCTTGTCCTTGCAACTCCTCTGAAACCGCTGAATCGATTGCTTTCATATTTCATAGGATTGTTGGCCATGCCAAAAAATTGGGAAATTATGCTTGTCGCTTGAATAGAGCTTGAATTTCTTATCAGATTTTCTTCAAACTTTGCAGTATTGTTCAATAGGATAGATTTTTGAATGGGATTTTCATAGGGAGGGACAACTTTTTCCAGAGGGGGACTTGCCAAAAAATTAGGAAATTATGCTTGTCGCTTGAACAGAGCCTGTATTTTTTATCTGATTTCCTACCAACTTTGCAGTATTGTTAAATAGAACAGACTCTTGGATGGGATTGATTTTGGCAGTTATTCATTGGGAGGGACCACTTTTTTTGGGAGGGGGGCTTGCCAAAAAATTGGGAAATTATGCTTGTCGCTTCAATAGATTTTTGGGGTTATTCATCAATGGACCACTTCTTTGGGAGGTGACCTTAAAAAAGGTGGGGGCGTTTGGCATGTGAGCATGCTCACTAGAGTTCTTTAATTACAAGTCAGATTCCAACCAGGATATGTTGTTCACCTGGTGTACTTTTGCACCTGATACTTACAATATAGAAGTAACAGATTTTAGAGGTTCAGAGAGCCAAAACTGCTCATTTGTTAATCTGGTTTGTTGATCCGAAATTCCATTACAATTATAATTCAGATTCCAACCAAACTTGCAGGATATGTTTTTCATCTGGTGTACTTGTACACCTGATAATTACAATTAAGGTTTGACATATTTTAGAGGTTCACAGAGCCAAAATAGCTCATTTGTTAATTTAATTTGTTAATTTGGAACTCCTTCAAAACTATAAGTCATATTCTAACCAACCTTTCAGAATATGGTGATCACTTGATGTAATTGTGCACCTGATATGTAAAATTTTGATTTTACAGATTTTAGAAGTTCACTTGGCCAAAAATGGCTCTTCCGTAGTGCAGGCGACACAACTGTTCATTGTTGTGAATTCAGGATTTAATGGTTAATTATTAAGGCCGTCCCACTCACCCCCACCTTAGTCATACAAGATATTGATTATACCAGTCACACATATTGTATGGTTATTTCACATTGTACATGTATTATATTTACAGGGAGTTATAGGTCTTCTAATACTAACTGCAGTGGTATTAGGGGTAGCTATTTATAGATATTCTGGAAATTCAACTAGCGAGACTTCAGATCAATTTGGTAACAATGGTAGCACAACAGCTGCAAACAAAAACTGGATTGAGGAACCATGCCAACAACAGCAACCTACTCAATGTCCATGGAGGTAATTAAATAGTACTGATTCTGTTTCATTATGCATGAAATTTTTGGTATCTTCTAGTTGTCTGTTTGTTCAGACTTTGTATACAAACTGTTTTTTGTATTGTTATGACTATTTATCAATGAAGTGTTATAAACAGCTTGATAAAGAAAAAAATTGTATCTACTTGAATATGTCATGGTTTAGATATTTTGGCCAAAATTTGTGATTTTGAGGGGAAGTTGAACTTGGCCATTTTATTGAAATTTGTGTTCTGGAACTGTTATTCTGGATAACTCCTCCCACAATATTAAAGCTACAATTATTTTACTTTGCACTGTGATTAGGCATCAATTAAGGATGTGCATATTGTCATGGGAACTTAGCCATTTTACTAAAATATGTGTTCTGGAAATGTTGTTCGGTTCAACTCCTTCCCCAATATTAAAGCTGTATTTTATCTTACACAGTGATAAGGAATGGACTGAAGGTGTGTTACAATTAAGATTGCGCCTAACTTTGTGTTTTTTGTGGGGTGTAGTTGGACTTTGCCATTTTATTGTAATGTGTGCATTTGATGGGTTGATTATGGATAACCCCTGATTGGTTATCGAATAAGTTGTTTGAGATGTGTGAGGTAAAGTTCTTGAAATTTCTTTATCAGGTGTCCAGAAAGTAGATGTCCCTGTTGCAACTGCGGGGGCATTATATGTGTCTTATAGACACAAACGGAGTAGCTAAATTTTATCCAAAACTTGAATAAATACACACCAGGAAAAGCATTGGATAATGGCAGTTGGAGCATTTACTCTCTTAAGTTTCTTTTTAATTTACCTCTTTGCAAATGATTTTTTTTTCAGCTCACCTGGCTATAGCCAAGTAGAGCTTTTGACATCACTTAACACTGGTTGTCTGTTGTCCAGCTATTCTTGTGTTATTAACTTTTCATTCAAAGATCCCCTCTGAAACCACTTGGCCAATTGGAACCAAACTCTTTAATAATAGTCCCTGGTTGGGCCCTTTTTAATATGGTGTTCGACAGGTCACACTCTATCCAAGATGGCTGCCAGTGGGAAACAGTTTAATATTGCAACCTTCAGGGAAAAACTTAAAATTATCTCCAACAAACTACTTTGCCAATTTTAACAAATGAATAATAATGTTCTTAGATTGCCCCCTTTAGAAAAGGTGCCCAGTTGGTATGCATCTCATTCAAGATGGCCACCGATAGTGGCTGTGAACATACTTAAACAGTGTAACATGTGGAAGAAAGAACATTAAAAGATCTTCTTCTCAGAAAACATTATCCCAATTGGAACCAAATTTGATCACAATAGTTCTTTTAAGGTTTCCTTGAAATTGCAATATTATGGCTATAAGGGTTGCAATATACCCAAGATGGTCACCAGCAGGGAACTTAAATTTAACATTGTACATATGGGGAAAAACATCCAACAATCTTCTCCTCTAAAACTACATGGCTACCAGGTAATTTTAATCAGACTTGGGCACAATTTTCCTTAGACCATTCCTTCAGAAAAGAGGAATGACAGGATTGCATCTCAATAGTAATGGCTGCCAGCGGGATTAAGGGTCAACATTTAACTCAATGAAAACATGTTTGACAATTTTCTCATCTGAAAAACCTGACCCTGAAAAGATATGTCTGGCAAGCTAAGTCTGCACCTCATTGAAGATGGCAGATAGCACTGAATATAGTTTAAGGTGTCTGCAGGGTATTAATTTCCTATTATAGAATTTTGTAAAATTTTCTTTGTAGAAACATAATTGTATTATTGTTCAAAATGTAAAATAAAATTTGGGGATTACCGTGCATTTAAGCGCAGAATCTGAAATTGAAAATTTCAGGATTTTACATAGAAATGATAGGGAAAATGATCATATTAGGGGATAGTTTGAAAAATCTATTATAGAATTTTTTCATACTTTGCATGTGTTTAATTATCATTATGTAGTTTACATGTAAAAAATAAAAATTATGGGTCACTGTTCAAATAAGAGAGAAGAATTACAAAACATTAACTTCTCTAGTGATATCTTTGTTAAAATATTTTATCAAATTATCTCCCTTGAATAATTTCTGTGTTCTGTAAATCCGGTAACAGATTTAAAGCTTATGTGTTTTAGCTCACGTTTTTGTAACAAAAATGTTATAAAAATGATTAGGAATATAAATTTTAAATACATTTGAACTTTCTTTTCATTTTAAATAAATATTTTGCTAAATTTCTTAATGAATGAAACCTAAATGAACAATTATTAGACAAAAATGGTGGAATAACCTTAACATTAGACCCTATGGGATTTTCGCACCTGAGACCAAAGGCCAATTGGGACCAATTTTGGTCATTACATGGTACTAGTAGTTTTGTGATTTCCTTCAACAAATGTATTAGGCAGGTTCAAATCCCAACCAAGGCCAACTTTTTTTTTATAATCTGTTTTAACGGGACTTTTGATCGTAACACTTGGGTGGGATGGCTAAATAAAAATAAATATAAAAGATTGTGTAAGTGTTTTCTCCTCTCACGGTTTTACAGAGAAGTCTGAAACTTTGCAGGATTTTTCTATAAAAGTACACAGAGCTGTCAAGGGTGTTTGGCTTCCAAGAGTGAGACGAAGGGTGTGTTGGGGAATAGCCACAAGATTTTTTTGTTCAGGGACGCAAAGTGGTGTATTCTGGGAGCATTTTAAATGGTCATAGCAAGGAATTTGAAACCAAATTTTCCATTTAAAAGGGGAAAAGTTGTTTTACTTCTGGTCTTTAGTAGAAAATTAACCAGTAGTATGAAAGAATGACAGAACT
>MJUU01047097.1:0-16244 GCA_002080025.1 Modiolus philippinarum | reverse complement strand
CATTCATAGATACAAGAAAATACCTTATTTATGCTGAAGTTATTGGACGTATACACCGTGAATATCTTGAAAAAAATGGTGATGTAGAGAAAAATCCTAGTGGTAATTTTATGTTAAAATATGAATGGACTTAATGTACTTGTAACATGTACATAAAAAACTGAAAGATAGGGTACAGCAGTATTTTATATATGAAGTTTTAGCAAAAAAAAATTTGTAATAGCACAAGAAAGACATTTTTCACAATTCAGAAGGTATGTATCATCAGTAAAGTGATTTTGATTCAGTTCAGTTTTAATATACTATTTGATGTTTTATACAAAAAAAAATACATTGCTCTGTTTACGACATTTTTTTTTCATTTCTTTGTTTGCATTATGTAAAGTGTAAAGGGGACTTTTCAATTATGAAGTATTCTAATAATTATGTAATTGACTTGCACAGACTAAGATCAATGATGCAATTATATTTTTGTACTAATTTTATTTTTGTTTAGCTGATTCACTGGAAGCAGTGAAGAAGTTACTGAGTTGTAAAAGTGGACACATACAGATGTTTGATAAAACTTCCATACCTATACGGCATCATTACACGAACAACGAGAGAATAGGAGATTTACTTTTAGATCCACAGATTAGATGGACCATCAGAAAGTATGTTTAAATTTTTATTTTGGTCATGATTTAGGGGAAAAAGGGGGGGGGTTGCAATGTGACTGTATCATTTCTTATAGAAGAAGAAGAAGAATCTGTTTATTCCAATCAATGGCCCATAGTCATTATAATTATTATTCATTAAACAAACTGTTATATACAATTATTAATATGTTACTGTATACATTTATCCAGAGACAATTAAACAAATGTAATTAAATGTCTCTGGTTTATATGAAAGTATTTACAAACAATCTACTGGAATCGACCTGTTAAATGTGAATTTCAGTCTTAATGATATTTAGCTCATCATGCTAGGATGAGCTTTTGCCACCACTTTGCTTTGATTATTCATTGACCTGTTCATTATCCTTCCTGCCAAAACTAAAATGCATTCAATAATCTTCTTCTCTGCAACTGTTGGGCCAATTTGAAGTGAACTTGGCCATAATTTTTTTTGGATGGTCTCTGTAAAAAAGATTTTTGTCGGGCTCACCGATGGCCACTAGCAGGAACTTGACCATGTGGAATACACATTCAGAGATCTTCTTTGAAAGTTCTGGGCCAGTTGGAACCAAACTTGTTCACAATGGCCCTTGGATGGTGGAATTTAAAATTTTTTTTTCAAGTTCTTGCTTATCCAAGATGGTTGTCAGCAGGGAATGATGTAGTATAACATAGGGCCATACTTTCTAAGATCTTCTCTTGAACTACTGGAGCAGCAGCCACGCTGAGACTTCTTTTCCTCTATAACTGAAACTGTGTCAGTTTTATTTCATGTTATATAAACATTAAAATATTCAATATGTGAAGCACACTTTGATCTCTTTTAAGATGAAATTAATTGAATCCTTCATCCTGTTGGAGCCAGGAGAGCTATAAAGCTACTTGTCAGCTTCATGTTATACCGGAGGATACTATATACACCACTGGTAGAAAAAATTGTTATGTTTTGAACTGGCCATATGAGATTTTTTTTCTAAATGTAATACTGAGGGTTGAACATAGAATATTATTGAAACTTAAGAAAAAAAAAACCACAATTTTGTATTAAAGCCCCCCACACTCTTTGCTAATATTAACATATGAAATTAAGAAAAATTGAAATTGACTTTTCATTTATTTCATTTTAGGGACAAAAAGATTTATTGTAATCTTGGACATCATGGATTTGATAATTTGTATAAAAGTATGCAGGTAAATAAGAAATAGATTGTATAAATTGTAATGATTAAGATGTGAAAACAAATTATGTAATGCCATTCTGTTATAAAATTTACACTGTACCAAATAGATAATAGACATATGAAGAAAATTTTGTTGTTCAGCTCACCTTACCCAAAGGGTCGGTGTTAGCTATTGCCATCACTTTGCACATTTTCATCTCCTCCTCTGAAACCGTTGAAGCAAATTCAATCAAACTTTACAGAAATGATGTTTGGAAGGTCCTCTACAAAGATTGCTCATTTCGTTATGATCCGACAAAAAATATGGTTACCAGTGCGGAACTTAGGTTCAACATTGGACCTTATAGGAAAAATCACATTTTAATCTTCTTCTCTGAAACCACTGAAGCAAATTCAACCAAACTTTACAGGGATGATGTATGGAAGGTCCTTTTGCAAAGATTGTTGATTTGATCCGACAAAAAACATTGCTGCCAGCACGGAACATAGATTAACATTGGACCATATGGGAAATTAATTAGTTTTGTTCTCTACTGTGAAATTAATGAAGCAAATTTAACCAAACTTTACAGGAATGATGCATGGATGGTCCTGTGCAAAGATTGCTCATTTCGGTCGGTACTGAAAAAAACATTTCAGCCAGCATGGAACATAGTTTAACATTGGACATTAAGGGAAAATCACATTTTGATTATCTCTGAAACCACTGAAGCCAATTCATCCAAACTATAGCTTAAGGGCATACCCAATGGTTTCAGGGGAGATAATAGCAAACAAAGAAGGCAATGTTTTTTCCGGGAATATGACGTTGATAAAAGTAATTCCAATTGTTTCTGAGGGAAGGGTAATTTGTGACTTCAAGTTTGGCGGACTTTTTGGGTGTTACCGATGGGAGATTTGTTAAACGTTGCATAATTTAATGATTTACTCAGAAACGAACCCAGTGACCTATGTGGTTTTTGAGATTTTTGAGTAGCATATGGTTAGAAGTACACGATATCAAAATTTCATTAAATTGACAACATGAGAAGTCTGTAAAATATTGTAAACTTGACTTTGTAATGGGGACATTTTATGCCGCTTTTACCGTTACAAGGGCTACACGTTCATTGATTTATAGGAATATAAATACTTTCCATATAAAATTATTTTTTCTGTAAATCTTTAAAACCTTGACTTTGTTTTTCTGTCACTTTGGTATCGAATAGATTGAAAATATTTTATCCATTATTCTTCAAACTAAAACTTAATTTTCCCACAAAAATAAGAAATTATTTACCTGGATTTCCATGGAAACAAGATCGGTGTCCCATTATTTTCTTGTCATTTTTGAAATCCAGGGTATTTGTTTCACAATATATCTAAAAATTGTAAAAATGACAATATAACAAGAAACTGTTGGATATGCCCTTAATATTAGACCCTTAGGAAAAAAAACATGATTTTTTATCATCAGAATTATAAGAAGCATTTTGTCCCTGAGCCTATATTTTATTTTTATTTTGTATTGCTCACACAACTATAAACTCTGTTTTGTATTTGTGGCCCTATGCAATTTTTCTGATTTCAAAGGAAAATATATGTTTTCTGTATTCATGTAATATTTGATTTTATTTTGTACTTTGCATATGTGCAGGACAAAGTTGCATTTCTGGTATTCTAAGGAATTATTCACAACAGATGTTATACAAATCTGGTTTTAAGCTATAAATGTTTTACTTAAAGGTACCGTATTTTATGGCCTAAAATTCCATAGGGTGAATAGGTCGAAGGGCCCATTTTTGGGGAAAATTTTGGATCCATTCTCAGATAGGTCGAGGGCACTGTATATGTCAAAAGCTGATGATTTCCTGAAAGTAACTACCAATCAGATGTCTTTACTAATTTTTCAGTTTGGAAAATTTAGATTTCATAACAGATAGGTCGAAACGACAGGAAGGTCAAGTCCACAATTTTTAAAACTTTGATTTTTACGCTGTAAAAAACTCTACAATACTTTTTAACTTTAGATGAGTGTTCTTCTCAAAACAAGAACTTTCTCCCTACTTAAAATATACATACTTTTTGCAACATGTAAAGAATATCAGATAATATGTATTTATATACATTTCAGGCATTATTTGTTGCCCATGGTCCAGACCTCAAACAAGATTTAAAGATTGAACCATTTGAGAACATTGAGTTATATAATCTACTGTGTGGTAAGGTCATGTATATCATTTTTTATCGGTAATTTGTATGAAATTCTTTGGATTTGCATTGGCTGATAATTTTTAATAAAAATTCTTATTTCAACATCATGTCAGAACTATATATGTCCAATCTAAGATAACCAGCATTGGATATTATGATATAACATAGAGGTTTTTTCACAAACAGCATTCTGAGGAGAAATTGTATTTTTTTAAGTCATGATTAAGGAATTTTTTTCTGTTTTAATATTGCAATGATGATTTTTCTTTTAACTTATTTATTTATTGTCAGACCATATGTTATTTCTAAAGTGACTATATAAACATATCTCAAACTTTTCAAGATTAATCTGCCCTAATCAGGAGCTGAACAAATTAAACTCAAATTCATTGCATTTGAATTTGTCAAGGAATAAAATCCTTTGTGGTGGTTGGATTGAACATTTGCTTTTATGAAAAAAATTACTTTTCAGACTTACTGAACATTACTGCAGCACCAAATAATGGAACAGTTGGAACATTGAGTCATATACTGAAGACCAAGCCAGCTATTCCAAAAGCAGTGATCAGTACCCCATCACAATGTTCAGGCAATAATAGTTATACACCTTCTGATCCAGGTTTATGTAAACAGCAGGTAAAGTTGGTTATTTGTTCATTTGTCAAAATTTCAACTTCTCACTTAGTCAGTTTTTTCCATTTAGGTATCACCTTTGTAGAAAAAGCCAAAGAAATGAAATATCAGAATTATGTTTGTGCTTGTGACAGCTATGGCAGTAATTTAAAATATAGAGAATTTTAATGCTAGTTGTAGTTCCATAAGGTTTCTCATGTGTATTTTCAATTATGCTACCTGATTGATAGGCCTGACCCCTTCAGCCATTGAGGAAACATTTACAGCCGGAGGCAGTATAGTCCTAGCCACATGATACTGTAAATGAACTTATTTTTGTGGATATTTAACTATGGAAGTACTTTTATTCGTGGGTTTCAATTTTCATGGTTTTCATACAAATTACTATTTCAGGGGTACTTAAATTGGCAGTTTTGAATTTTCTGCAGTAAACTCGCTGGAAAAAATACATTTGGTTGGGAATTTAATTTCATGGTTTCGATGAATCATGAAATCATCATTGTCTTTCCTGCTAATGCGTTTGCATTTAGATATTAGCACTTTTTGTGACGACTTATCTTTGTAATATTTTCATGCCTGCAAAGATTGCGAAAATAAATCTGTTGCGAAAATGATTTGGTTTACAATATTTGGCATTCAGTTGTGTCAATATGCATATTCAAGTGATGCATCCTCAGCATCTTTGAAATCCCAGCTCAAAATTATGTTACATTAATATTAAAAATATGTTTATGAATAAGTTTGTCAATATTGAAAGAAACAGAGGATACAGCTGAATTCATTGTCCTGAATACTTGATATTAAAGCAGAAATCTCATGTTTCCAGTAAATATTGATTCAAGCCAAATAAAAAAAATGTCTGGTTATGATTTAGTAAAAACTGGCAACAAAAGTAATCTCTTTGTTAGTGTAATTAACAGAAAGTACGTAATGTAGTTGAATATTTTCAGGTTTACCAATCAGACAATACTAAGACTTATATTAGTCCTTTTGGACAGCCAGAGATGAAATCAGACATTAACGTTTGTCTGTTGAGTAATAACAAGACATCTAGTGGATATAGTGAAGACTTACACATGCCTGTATGGACTTCATATATTGTCTACAAAAATATGGTAAGAGAAATTTCATGTGCTTCATATACTTTCTTTAAAAATATGTTAAGAAAATGTCCATAAATTTCATATATTGTTTTCAAAAATTTCGTAAGAGAATCTCCATGTACATGATACAGCATTGATAAAGGTGCATGAAATCCTTAAAAGTACTTGAAAAGTCAAAGTTTGAATTCGAGGATTTAAAAGTACTTGTAATTTGGTAAAGGTCCCTAAAAATTCTTGAAAACAATGATTTTTGCAAAGAAGAATAGTTTTGCAATGTCATTTTCTTGAAATGCTGTATTTGAAAAAGATCAAATTTATGAAAGCAAAATGTGAAGGAAATCAAATAGAACATGAAAAGTTAGACCATGACTCCAAAAACACTAACAAATACCCCAAAATTGTACAGATTGCCCTCCACATGAAAATGTTATTCCTTGAAAAGTTGTGCCTTGGAATTAGTCCTTGAAAAGTACTTGATTTTTGTGGTAGAAAATGAACCCTGCTTTATTTTGGTGAAGATGACGGCAAAAATTACCTGTCATCTATCCCTTTTTATGGGAGTTTTCTGCCAAGAGATCATCACATTTGAAATTTTCAGACAGCAATTATTTTTACCTGGTTTAACAAAACATTCATTTGGTTATTGCATGGTGATTGTAACATTTTAAAGATGCTTATAAACAACATTTATAGGTTTTATAGTATGCTTAGAGATGTCTTAAAATTCCCATGAGCATTTTTTAAAGTTGGCAGGTATGCAACTTTTTGTACATCAGAATCCATCACATCCTTTCATATTCATCCATTTGTCTGTTGTTATAATGTCTACATTGTAGCATTTCATACTGCTTATCTTTAATCATAATCTCTTTCTAACAGTACTACAGGGACTCTTCATGTATCATGCATTTTATTTTGTCTTCTTTTTTGGTAGTGCAGGTAAGGCTAAATTCATATTACAGCCATTTGTAATGACTTGTATTAGTCTGATATGATAGAGAGAAGTATTTATTTGAAAAAGATTTTATAATATTTTTTTGTCCGAGGGACATAGTAATGGTCTGCATCCATACGTCTGTGTATCATGTTTTTATGTGGGCGCAACTCCTCTTACACCACTGGACAGATTTTGCTGAAATTTTGTATGATTGTCACCAACTGTAGTTGATCATATCATGCCGCCATTTTGATTTGACAAATTTTACAGGAGTTATAGGACTTTACAGACTGAATGCATGCTACAGCTTAGGAACACTTTGAGGGCACAAACCCTCGGAAACCGCTGAACAGATTATGCTGAAATTTTGTTTAAGAATTCGCCACCATATGTACTTGGTCATATTATGCCGCCATTTTGATTCGAAAAATTTTACTGAGTTATGGGACTTTATCGACTTAATGCATACAACAACATAGGAAAACTTTAGGTCCACTTTGTGGACGCAACTCCTCAGAAACCATTGTACGGATTGTACTGAAATTTTGTATGATCCTTTGCCACCATATGTGCTTGATCATATTATGCCCCCATTTTGATTCGACAATTTTTTGGGGAGTTATGGGACTTTATCGACTTAATGCATACTGTAAGACAGGTCCACTTTGTGGACGCAATTCAATACTACCTCTAAATTTCCATTTACCTTCTAACACATTGCACTCCCACTTTATTGCAGCGGGGGGGACACATAGCTACACATAGCAATCTTGTTTAGATTTCTATATTGTTTATGTTTTATAAAACTTATAAAATGTTTATTATGATGTTTCAGATAATCAACAATAGCGACATGTCGTGTATCCAGGTTGATCCTAGGATTAGTTATCTCCCCTCTAGTAGTTACAGTAACACCAATGAGTCAATATCACGTTATTTTATATTTAATTCAGGTAAATATTGTATTATCACATATTTATACGCAAATTGTACCATTTTGCATATGTAATAACCGGACAAAAGTCTGATCGATATCCGTGCCCTGGGCAGATAACTGTTATCTGCCCTGTTTTGATGACATCATCTAGCAACGTAAACAAAAATGGAAGAAGCGGAAGCTTGTTCTCGGTTTAGAAGTGTTTTGAAAAAGAAAAGTCGGAATGTGTTGGTGCCTTTAAAATGAAACACCAAAGGAAAACCTTTTTGATGCTGAAGTTTTCAAACAGTGGCTCCAGACTGTAGGTGAACTCCGTAAGACTCCGTAAGACTTTATCAAGTCAAGATTGACACTGCAGTTTTATTCCTAGCAAGATTTTTTTCATTTTTCAGATTCGAAAGATGCAGTTTTTAAACACTTCTTGATCCGTTCTATGTAAGCATCTCTCAACAGATACAAATACGTATNGGGGGGGGGGGGGGGGGGGGGGTATCAGCCCTCTACCGATATCTGCCCTCCACTACCGCGTCGGGCAGATATTATGTCTCGGGACTGATATCAGGGCAGATACCGGAATGAGATGTAATAATCTATACTTATTACATTGAGTACAATTGAAATCTTAATTGGATGAAACTTGCTATGTCAACATCTAAGTATCTTCTTTTTCTTTAAACTTAATTAAATATGCAGGACAATACTTTTAACTGTTATCTCAGTTCTTATTATAAATCCTGGATTGCTGATTGAATTAAGTTGAATTATGAATTTCACCAAAAGGTTATAATGTAATAAATGTTTCTGAAAGAAGCCTAAAACTATTTAGTGAAGAGTTTATGAATTTGTCAGTCCATAACAAAAGAATACAGTATCATGTTCAAATATTTCTGACAAATATTCTGATTTTTTGTTGAAAAATAGATGTAGGCATTTAGTTAATTATACATCTGTTTTTTTTTTTCAGCTGAAAGTAATGAAAACAGATTAAGTTCAGACATTGTTCCTATGTATGATGGATTCAGAAATGGTAAGTTTCACTTCTGTTTTATGTGCAGCAGAAAGAATCAAAATTAAACAGCATGCACTTGAGAAACAATTATCCTAAAGTAGTTCATTATTAGGTTTTTGAAGTCTTTGATTTACATTTTCCCCTTGCAGGCTCACAAAATATGATTAGTAATTTCAAAAGTAGCTTCCACTAAAGAAAAGAAATTTACTGTAGTGGTGATTATTATATGTCATCAAAAAGTGACAGGCACTCTATAGTAATCACTCCATCTGTGTGTGCCTCCATTCATAACAAAGTCATTTCTTGGCTATAAATTTGTCTTTTGATATTTGGCATGTAGATAGAGCACTTCTAAAGGATGTGTAATTTACTATGGTTAGTCACCGTCGACTGGGAAATATGTAGTCAAGATCAGATTATTGCTTTCTTTATGACAAAGTCATGTTTAGGCTGTTACTTTTTATATGCCCGTTGTATACCCTCCGTCTGTCCGTTCGTCCGTCCGTCCGTCTGTCCGTCTGTCCGTTAGCTTTTTGTTTTCCGGAGATTTTTTTCTGTAACTGCTTGACATATTGATTTCATATTTGGTATATGAGTATATCTAGGTAAAATACAGATCAAGTTAGAATTTGCTTCCGGTCGGTTGATTTTGTACAGAGTTATGGCCCATGGACTTAGTGAAATTTTGAAAAATATAAGTTTCCGGAGTTTTTTCTGTAACCGCCTGACATATTGATTTCATATTTGGTATATGAGTATATCTAGGTGAGATACAGATCAAGTTCGAATTTGGTTCCGGTCGGTTGATTTTGTGCAGAGTTATGGCCCTTGGACTTAGTGAAATTTTGAAAAATATAGGTTTCCAGAGTTTTCTATTGTAACAGCTTGACATATTGATTTCATATTTGGTATGTGAGTGTATATAATTGAGATACAGATCAAATTTTAGTTGAGTCCTGA
This sequence comes from Modiolus philippinarum, assembly GCA_002080025.1. Taxonomy (NCBI): domain Eukaryota; kingdom Metazoa; phylum Mollusca; class Bivalvia; order Mytilida; family Modiolidae; genus Modiolus; species Modiolus philippinarum. Next base: position 6,632 of record MJUU01047097.1, on the reverse strand, counting down.
TTGGTTGATAGTGTATGGAGTTACAGCCCTTGGACTTAGTAAATTTTTGAAAAATATTAGTTTCTCCACCTTTTTAGCTCACCTGGCTATGCCAGGGTGAGCTTTTGCCATCACTCGTCCGTCCATCCATCCTAAACCTTTTTTCAAAAATCTTCTCCTCTGAAATCACTGGGCCAATTTAATCCAAACTTGGCTTGGGTCATCACCAGGATATGTAGTTTAAAAAATATGTTTGGTTAGTCCGAGGACCCAACAACATGGCCGCTGTTACTAAAAATAGAACATGGGGTAAATTACAATTTTTGGCAAATAATAATGTTGTAGATATCAAAAATCTGACATTAGGTGAAATTGTTCAGAATGCCGATATCTTTCTGCCCAGCAAGTTTGAAGAACATCGGAAAACCCGTCTCAGAGTTACAGCCATTTTCCGTAAATTTTCAAAATTTATGCATTTTTAGCTCACCTGGCTAATGCCAGGGTGAGCTTTTGCCATCACTTTGCATCAGTTGTACGTCCGTCGTCCGTCATAAACTTTTCATTCAAAGATCTTCTCCTCTGAAACAACTCGGCCAAATAGAACCAAACTTGGCCACAATAGTCCTTGGATGGTCCCTTACAAAAAAGCTGTTTTTCAGGTCCGCCCGATATCCAAGATGGCTGCCAGCGGGAAACATAGTTTTAACATTGGACCCTATGGGAAGACATGTTCAAAGATCTTCTTCTCTGAAACTACTGAGCCAATTGGTACCAAACTTGGCCACAATAGTCATTTGGTGGTCCCTTACAAAAATGCTGTTTTTTAGGTCCGCCAGATATCCAAGATGGCCGCCAGCAGGAAACATAGTTTTAACATTGGACCCAATGGGACAACATGTTCAAAGATCTTCTTCTCTGAAACTACTGAGCCAAATGCCACTAAACTTGGCCACAATAGTCCTTTGGTGGTCCCTTACAAAAAAGCTGTTTTTCAGGTCCGCCCGATATCCAAGATGGCCGCCAGCAGGAAACATAGTTTTAACATTGGACCCTTTTGGAAAACACGTTCAAAGATCTTTTCCTCTGAAACTACTGAGCCAATTGGCACCAAACTTGGCCACAATAGTCCTTGGGTGGTCCCTTACAAAAAAGCCATTTTTCAGGTCCACCTGATATCCAAGATGGCCGCCAGTGGGAAAGATAGTTTTAACATTGGACCCTAAGGGAAAACACATTCAAAGATCTTCTCTGAAACTACTGAACCAATTGGCATCAAACATGGCCACAACAGTCCTTTGGTGGTCCCTTACAAAAAAGCTGTTTTTCAGGTCTCAGTGATATCCAAGATGGCCACCACCAGGAAACATAGTTTTAACATTGGATCCTATGGGAAAGACATTCAAAGATCTTCTTCTCAGAAACTACCTGTCCAATTATTACCAAACTTAGTCACAATGGTCCTTAGATGGTCCCTTCAGAAAAAGGTATCCGGCAGGTCCGTATCTTATCCAAGATGGCAGCCAGCAGGGAACATAGTTTTATCATTGGACGCTATGGAAAAGACATTCAAAGATCATCTTCTCAGAAACTACCTGTCCAATTAGAACCAAACTTTATAGTCACAAAGGTCCTTAGATGGTCCCTTCCAAAAAAGGTATCCGGCATGTCCGTACCTAATCCAAGATGGCCGCCAGCGGGGAACATAGTTTTAACATTGGACCCATGGGGAAGACATTCAAAGATCTTCTTCTCAGAAACTACCAGTCCAATTATAACCAAACTTAGTCACAATGGTCCTTAGATGGATCCTTCCAAAAAAGGCATCTGGCATGTCTGTACCTAATCCAAGATGGCCGCCAGCGGGGAACATAGTTTTAACATTGGACTGTATGGAAAAGACATTCAAAGATTTTCTTCTCAGAAACTACCAGTCCAATTATTACCAAACTTAGTAACAATGGTCCTTAGATGTTTCCTAACAAAAAGGATATCTGGCACGTCTGTACCTAATCCAAGATAGCCGCCAGCAGGAACACAGTTATTACATTGGCCCTATTGATTTTAAATGGAACCTCTGCCCAAATTTTTGAATATTAATTTGAATTGTGGTCTGAATGAATTTTAGCAAGATGTATTACATTGATTATAAGGGGAACCCCTGCCCAATTTTTTTTTGAATGGGGTTCTGTTATGGGTTGTAATGGATGGTGGATCTTTCGGTTGCCATGACAACCAAACAAGAATACTGTAATTTTAGAGAAAAAAAGAGTATTCTGCTAAATTTTATGTTTTGTTTTTCCTATTGCCTTTTATCTATGTCAGCCATGGTCCAGGTGAGCGATACAGGCTCTTGAGAGCCTCTTGTTTATTTTTTATTTCAAAAACTGTAACAGATAGAGAAATTTATACCAAATGTTTATACCATTAATACCTTAGTTAAGTTCGAAAATCAGCCTTGGTCGATATTGAAGGAGTTATGGGACTTTTATGAAAAGAACAACACAGTTTTAGCCTAAGTGCTCTCAAGGCTACAAATTTTGACAGATTCTCATGAAATTTATACCAAATGTTTATATCATTAATACCTTGGTCATGTTCCAAAATCAGCCTTGGTCGATATTTTTTGACGGAGTAATGGAACTTTGACGAAAATAACGACATTGTTTTAGCCAAAATTTGACCTTTGAAGCGCTCTCATGCCTACAAATTTTGACGGGATTCACATGACATTTATATCAAATGTTTATACTACTAATACCTTGGTCAAGTTCGAAAGTCTGCATCGGTCGATATTTTTTGACGAAGTTATGGGACTTTGTTGAAAATAATGACTCTATTTTATGCAAAAATTTACCTTGTAAGCACTCTCATGGCAACAAATTTTGACAGATTTCCATGAAAATTATACCAAATGTTAATTCCACTAATACCTTGGTCAAGTTGGAACATCTGCCATGGCCGATCCTTTTTGTATCCCCACATATTTAATTTTGGAACTGCCCTGAATGTTTGAAAATATTTCAATTTCATATAGGCCATGTAAAATTAATTATCTGGTTCTCAGATAATGACTTTCAAAAAAATGGTGAGGGAGGGAGGGTATTTAATTTATGTATTTATTTTGTATGCTCATCCAAACTCCATCGTTAACTTTTCAGATATTATGAATAAATACTAAAATATGATATAGTATATAAAAGTAAGAGAGAACAAACCCAATGTTAAAAAACGATAATACTCCAAAGACAATGAAAAACACAAATAGCAGACATTACACAAGGACAATATATGTATAGTCCCTGCATCACGTAAGTACCACACAGAAAAGAAAAGTATATATTAATCATACCATAAATGGAGTATGCATCACGAATCTTGGAGTCAAAGCAACCTGCAATCATCAGACAAGAAACAGGTAATGAAAAGACTGATCCAATATACCTCACCAGGACATGTCACCTTAAAGAAACTCCTGGAGAAAATTGAATTAGACTCCCTTATAGACAGGAGAATAATTGATGAACCTTGATTAGATCCAATGGGATCCGGTAAATAAGGTGTATTTGTATTATTTACTTGGTCACAAGTTGGTGACAGCAGTTCAAGTGGAGGGGTTACAGTCAGATACGCTGACCATTTAGATAGAGCCAAATCTATCAAGGAAGTCACAAAAATAAATTCTTCCAATTAGCAAAATGATAGTGGGATCCCCTTCCAGTGACTGCAATGACAGATTCTTTATTTTCGAGTTCAGAACAAGGTCTAAGACTGGATTTCAAAACATTCTCGTGCATTAAAGGATCTCTGTTTTCTAGTATTTCAGGCAGACTCGCCCTATTCCTTTTTCATAATTTCCTTTACGGTTGTTTAATCCGCCAAAGTCACAATAAACGATGGGTTAACGCACGAAAACCCGTCAAAAGATCTCAAAAGTGTCAGCGAAATCAACTTTCGTTTTGTTGTTGACAAAACCATTAAGAATATAAACCGGAAGTAGCGATTTCTTCAAAGAAAACGAAAAGTCAAGAGAGCTTCGAATGAAATTTGAGTTGTCTCTCTTTGATCAATCCAAGTGAAAAAGCGGGAAAATTTGAACGCGGATTTTGTTACCGTTGTATTTATTTTTTGGGGACAATAAATACAGGCCAGCGGCCAGGTTTTTGCCCATGCGGCGGTACCTGAGAACCAGATAATTAATTTTACATGGCCATACAGTATAATAGTATATTGCATGAGCGGCGGGGGACCCAGGAATTCTATTCTTGTTCACCTAAAAAAAAATTTTCTGCCATATGGGTTATGGGTTATTTCCCTTCAAATTCTGTTTTCAAATCTTCTTTGGTTTACTTTTCTCTTTAAAGTTTTAGAGAAATTGCCTGCTATCACTTTATTAAAAACAATTATTTGTAACATAATCAAGAGCAAAAAAAGTGTTTTTGTACAAATTTTTACAATTTTTTTGCAAAAATGCTTTCATAATTTTTACTTACATGTGTACTTCACATTATAATAATTTTTGTATTTAAATGTATATTGTGTCCATTAGTGAGTTTCGATTGTCCACCATGCAAGTATTGTTCCTAGGTTATTTAAAGTAGTATCTTGTCTTCATAGCCTTCATGGACTCTATAACTAACCTGTCCATGCCTGAGCATTAGCCATCACTGTGTCTTGGGTCTGTCAGCCGTAAACTTTTCATTCAAACATCATCTTCCTTGAAACCGCTGGGCCAGTTGGAACCAAACTTGGTCACAAAAGTCCTTTGGTGGTTCCCTTTAAAAAATGTATCCTCAAAGTCCGCATATCATCCAAAATGGCCGCCAGCGGGGAACTTTGTCGAAAATTGGACAATATTGCAAAAATCTCCTCTGAAAATACTGGGCCTATTGGAACCAAACTTAGTCACAATTTCCTAAGATGGCCCCTTTTAAAAAATGTGTTCACCAAGTCCACATCATATCCAAGATGGCCACCTGTAGGGAACATGGTTTTAACATTGGACCCTATAGGGAAACATATTCAAAGATCTTCTCCTCTGAAAGTACATGACCAATTGGAATCACCATGGTCCTTACTTGGTCCCCTTCATAAAATGTGTCCAGCATGTCCCCATAGCATCCAAGATGGCAGTCAGCAGTGAACGTTGTTTAACCTTGGACCGCATTGGAAATCATTCAAAGATCTCCTCTGAAAATACTAGGCCAGTTTGAACCAAAGTGAGGCACAAGGTTCCTTAGAAGGTGAAAAATAGCAGCCAATGGGGATCATAGTTTAATTTTGGATCATATAACATCAATGTCTATCAACAAACTTGAAATTGAGACCCTTAAACATTTGGATTATTTTGACTTATTGTGTCAGCCATGGCCCAGGTGAGCGATACAGGCTTTTCAGAGCCTCTTGTCTTTACAATGCGTTAATATGTTGATTTTATATACTGTGAAAGTACTTTTATTCGTGGATGCCAACTTTTGTGGATTGCAGACAAGTCATTGGTTCATGGGTTCTTAAATTCGTGGTTAGAGACTTTCCACAGTACAAATCAATGGGAGATTTGTATTTCGTTGGGTTTCAAATTTCGTGGTTTAAGTCGACCACGAAATCCACGAAAAATTGGTACCCCACAAACAATAGTACTTTCACAGTATAGTTTATGATTGTATGTTTAAAAATTACTGATTATGTTTGAATTTGGTTCCTGTTGGATGATTTTTGTTGACTTTTATGGCCCTTGGACTTAACATTTTTTTGAAAATTAATTGTTTTGCACCTTTCTATGCATTAACTTTTCATATTAGTTTGATATTTGTTACATTAATTGTTACATCTTGGTAAGGCACATATGCTGTTTGATTTTTTTCAATCAAAATTTTGTTGTGGTCCAACAATGCCATAAAGTTGGAGTTGACAGTGGACAGGGGTATCATACACTCTTGGCACAGCAGTTTATTGTCTATTGCAATAGGCTTTTGTTTTCTGGTCACTTCAGGTCAGTTTGTCACTTACCAAGGTAGACGATCAGTGTCTATGAACTTTTCATGCATGATCAATTTGTTGTTCAGTGGCACCCACAGAGATAGATGTCATCACTAGGATACCTGGTATGGTTTGTTTCGACATTATTCCTGAAATATTGGTTACTCAGGTTCATAGTAAAACAATTATACAAGATAACACAATCAATTGATGTCTTAAGGATGTTCGCTGGTCAGTTTTAAAATAACAAGGATTTCAATTAAATGAGATTTTTTGTTAGAAAATCGACAAAGAAATAATTTATGCCAAAAAAATCAATAGGTTACCGATGCAAATTTTGAGATTCCAGTGTTTCAAAAAATGGCGGGAAACCGAACTCCTCTGCATTTTTCATAGGTTTAACATGAGCAATGTTTTTCCAATAATGAATGTAACAAAATAACATCAACTGAATAAAATTTTGTCAGAATGCTCAGAAAGATGCATAAAATGAATGTATGGAAAAAAATTAGGGGATCACCGGACAAAAAATTATTAAGCTTTTAAATGGATAAAACAAGAGAAGTCTGAAAATATGACTGAAATGCAAAAACATGACCAGCGAACATCCTTAATTAACAGTTCATGTGCAACCAAACTAACAGCATAACATAGTATTGAATGATATACCCACAGAT
>MJUU01047094.1:222718-241056 GCA_002080025.1 Modiolus philippinarum | reverse complement strand
AGTTCCAGAGTAGAAGATCTTTGAATGTGTTTCCCATAGGGTCCAATTATAATCTATGTTCCCCGTTGGCGGCCATCTTGGATATGGTGCGAACCTGCCAGACACAATTTTGAAAGGCGACCACCTAAGGACTATTGTGAACAACTTTGGTTTCAATTGGCCTAGTAGTTCCAGAGTAGAAGATCTTTAAATGTGTTTCCCATAGGGTCCAATGTTGATCTATGTTCCCCGCTGGCGGCCATCTTGGATTAGGTGCGAACCTGCCGGACACAATTTTGAAAGGGGTCCACCTAAAGACTATTGTCACCAAGTTTGGTTCCATTTGGCTCAGTGGTTTCATGAAAAGTTTACGACGGACGACGGACGCCGGACGCCAAGTGATGGCAAAAGCTCACCCTGGCTATAGCCAGGTGAGCTAAAAAGTGTAAATTTTACAGAAAAAAGTGTAAATTTTACAGAAAAAAGTGTAAATTTTACAGAAAAAAGTGTAAATTTTACAGAAAAAAGTGTAAATTTTACAGATTAAAGTATAAAAATTAAAAAAATAAAATGTGTAAACGTGGCACTAATACGCTTCCGTAGTTTGGAGTAACTTCTTGTTGTTTTAAGTTTTTAAAATTGACCCATTTAAACGAGCCACGAGTCATTTTATCTATATTTCGTTTTTGACCTTGCGACCTGTCTCGAACCTGTTCATCTAAGGATCAGTCAGATAGCATAAAAGTGGTGGGACATGAGTAGAAAAACGCAGACTTATGATTGTGGAAATAAATAAAACTAACCACCCATTATTGTTTTGAAGAAAGATATTGTTGTTTTGTTTTGCCTTTTTGAAATATGTTCATTCGAAATTTGGTTACATTGTACAGGAAAAAGTACGGGGAAATTTTCCCGCCAAATTTTCCACTATATAAGCCTTTTCTTCTATTTCAAAGATAAACTTCATGCATCTGTTGAATTTAAAGTCTAAGATGAATGATCTTTTGTTCACAGATGCATCTTCAATAAACAGTTAAATTGGCTTAATTTTGACTTCATCAGCTTTGAAAGGATATTGAATAAATGGCACATAAGACAAAGTCCCTAAAAACATACTAAAAGCAATATTATTCTTCCGGATTTGCGATACTAAAGCATGCATTGAAATAATCGTTGTCACAAGATCTACTTTGGGTAGACATCACTTTCTTGGTAAACATTTGGTTATTTTGACCTACATTATATCCAGTGACTCAGGTTTAAGTTTATATTAAAGTCAAGATCTAAGATACTAGAACAGGTAGATGAATAAATTTTTGTCTGTAATTGCACCCTTGTTAGCTCCTAGTGAAAAAGCCACCTTCACGTATATATTAAGGATGCGCGACTTGAGCCGTTGTTACTTTTGTCCCTTCAGAAATTCTATGGCAGTCACTACGACATCATAGATATAAAATGTCGGTGTCACAAATGAAAACGGACATTTTCAGCTAGATTCGTTTTTTCCCGAATTTGATATTATCGATTTTTACTTTACCCTTGATTGATCCACTGACAGTGTTACGGGTGCGTACCCTTCCTGACCACCTGATGTCACCCTCAGTTTTATGTGAGTTCACTGTGTCAGTGCTTTAGTTTTTTTGTGTTGTCTTGTATATCATACCGTTGAATTTTTAGTTTTGTCCTCGTTAGTGATGTTTGTGATACCGATTTGTCTTTGTTATTGTCTGAATACTAAAAAGAATTACCAGAAGCTCCCCAAATTTCAACCTTGGTATTGTTTGAGGGTAAGAGAAGAAACACGTACTATGGCTACGTACTTGTGCTTTTTCCTTCAGTTTTCTACTGCCGTTGTTGAGTTGAAGTTTTCGTTTCGCTTACAATACAAAGATGCATCGTCAGGGATGTTTTAAGTTAATAATTGTAAAATTGTATGAAATTGTTTAATTTGAACAAAAATAACTTGACAATGGAATAAACCGACGTATGGATATGCTCTCTTCCTTAGAATCAGTTGTCAAGAAACAATAGGTACAAATCAATATATTCTATTGTTACAAAATATGTCATAGGAGGGATTACTTCAAGTTTTGGGTAACAAACATTTGTTGAAGTAAACTATTTGTGAGCAACTATCAAGGAAGTCACTGTATTGACCACAGACTCTTGAATAGCAAATAAACTGGGAGATGTAAACTCCGTATGCCGGCGCTGTAGGATGTTGCTACAAAGAAAAGGGAAGTTGACTTTTGGAAAAGTGAAGTAATCACGTTTATCATACAGCTTAGTTTGAAGTGTACCTCTGTTGTCGATTTCAAGATGAAGGTCAAGGAATGAGGCCGATGTAATATCCTTAATTTCTAGCTCTTTTGGATAAATCAGATGAAGATAATCACCAAAGCAATAGTTGTTTGGTGAAAAAATATAATCTATATAACGGAAGCTAAAATGGAAGGATTGGGCCCGTTTTTATCTTTATTTTGAAGAAGCCCTTCGATGAATTCAGCCTCATATGAGTGGATAAACAGATCGGGTAGGAGAGGTACACAGTTTTGTAAAGTATTGGAATTCTTATTGAAAAACAAGTCTTTCAAACTGGACAAATATATTGTCGATCAGAAACTCTAACATTTTACTCACTTCTTCCTGTGTATATTTGTCTCCGATTCGAAGTCATGTTTCATAAAGTAAGCTTGTTCTCTACCTACAACAATGTACCTATATCATCGGTCACCGTTCTTACGGGAGAAACATCTATGAATTTGGTTGTAAAATGTGTGGAGAAGTCGAAAGTTTTTATGCTGTTACAGTGTGATAATGATCTAGAGTTTAAGAGGTCAAGTAGATCTTTGGAGTTTTTTTCAAGATCCACATTTTATTTACACCGCTTCTTGACAAGCTTGTATCACGGTATTTTTGAAGGCCCTCTTTGTATGGGCATTTGGTAATTTTGGTACCCAGTATAAAGAGGAGAGATTTTGGTGGAAATCAAGAAGGAAAGCAAAACAGATTTATGGTTCTGAAATATCTCCTCCTTTAACAGAGTAGCAGTTACATAAATTGGATTGCTTTTAGGATTATCAATACCTAATTCTTTTAAAACAATTTATGTAATGGTTTTTCCCAAATAAAAAGGATATTATTAGGGATCTTATCGCCAGGAACCAGGTATCCCTATAAATAGTTCATGACACCCTACATTTGGAATCTTCAGGTTTAAAACGTGCTAACATATCGAGCGTTACGTGCTAAATGAAACATAAAAATATATTAGAATGACAAATTTGGTCAATACATTCATTATAGACCTAATAAGAGTATGTTGACTTCGTTAAATAACCCCTAGTCAGGTCTATGAACGCAATGACCTCATTGCCATGCCCTATTTGTATTACATCTACATCATATGATAGGGAGACATGATTTATTATGAGACCAAACTTTTGTTTATGTATTCCCGTGCTTGCACAAAAGAAATTAATATAATATTCTGATCATACAGACAAGGGAAAACAAGCAGTATTTTGCTGGCATGATACAATGTAAAAGATGATGTGATACCCGATGTTATACAAGAAAGAGAAAACTATTAATGAATATGTTTTATTGTATTTTCTTGAAAAGAAATAATTTTCGGTACACAAAAAATAAACCCCTCATGCAAAGCTCTGTCCGTAGCTGATTTTGGCTTCATATTTAGATCATATTGGTTGTTTGTTCTCTATCAATTTTTGCATATCTTCGAGTTTATGGTCTTCCATACGTTTAGATTTTATCTGCACTGAAGAGACATAAGTTGTCGAAATGCGCATATGCAGAAAGTTAATTCAGTGACTTCGGTATTTAGTTATTTGTTACCACTGGGTCGATGCCTCTGCTTGTGGACTGTTAGTCCCCGAGGGTATTCACCAGCCCAGTAGTCAGTACTTCGGTTCTGATCCGAAAGCCGATTATTTGTGGAACCTTACAATGTCTAATTTTCTGTTAATTTTGTTGAAAACTAAGGAGTATCTCCCTCATGCAAAGCTCTGTCCTTAGCTGATTTTGGCTTCATATTTAGATCATATTGGTTGTTTGTTCTCTATCAATTTTTACATATCTTTGAGTTCATGGTATCCAAACGTTTAGATTTTATCTGCACTGAAGAGACATAAGTTGTCGAAATGCGCATATGCAGAAAGTAAATTCAGTGACTTCGGTATTTATTTATTTGAAGTGGCTGTTCTTCAATTTTGTTTGATAAAAACTAAAATTTGAGGCATGCCGTTATTAATTACATGTATATGACTTTATATCAGTGCTTTATGTTTATGTTCAACGCCATTAAATAGAAGCAAAGTAAAAGTGACACTATAAATTCTGAGAATTGTACTAAATAAATTGAAGTAATATTACAATATAAATATTGCATTATAATCAGACAATCAGTAGACATACAATGTAATAGAGGAAAGCAATAAAAATTTGTAACTTAAAGAAAAAAAAACTCCGCTAAAAAACGAGATAATAAAATCTTTCGCATGGAAGTCATTATATTCTGAATGTTCTTTATTTTGAATGAAAAAAATGAACTTTGTTTCATTACATTCAGAACAATATTTACAACTCAAAAACAATGGTGAGTAATTTTCTTTTACATTTCTTTAAAACAACTCAACCAAACATAATTAACTAGGAGTTTTAGTTTCTGCAAGGAAAGTCATTTCAGTGCAACGCTGTCGTATATATTTTAATGTTGATCTTAAAATTCTCATATTTAGATATCTTCCTAGTTGTTGTCAAACAATGAAAAATTTCAACAAGAATATTATAACAAATGTGATGGTCGCCATCACGAGTTTGTTAACCGGTAAAATGTGACAGTATTGCAACTTCCGACTGACGTGTGTACATTCACGTCTCATCTAATCCGCCTTGACTTCGTAACATATGTTACTTCTCACATGACCTTAAATGTGTGTCTAGCTGGAAATGCTCTTCCTGTCGAAATCCCCGGTCTAACCCCTTAGGGAATTCATGTGAAAAAATACAAAAATACCGAAGTTGCATAAAAACAGTAAATTTCGTTATGCTGTACACGTGTTTCAAGGAGTAACCCCTCATCAGCAGCATTGAAATCAAATAAAATAGAAAGCCGTAATCCAAAACAACGGCAGTACAATACCGAAGGAACAAAGCACAAGATTACACAAATCAAAGTCCAGAGACAAGGCAAAAGCAATAACACCAACAGACGGGAGACCAAAGACACCACATGCCCACAAAACACACGAACATTACATATACAACCGTATACAACACAAAAAACTAAAGCACTAACAGTGTGAACTCTCAATAAACAAGAGTGGCATCAGGTGCTCCGGAAAAGACATCAGGTGCTCCAAAAGAAGTCCAAAAAGAAGTACTAATTTCTAAAAATATCTAAATAGAAAGCAAAATCCGGTACTAAGGACATCTACCTAGTGCCATACACGGAATGAATTCTCTCTATTTTTAAGTGCTTAGAATTTTTATAAAACATTTAATTTCTGTAGCTGGTGAATACCCTCTGGTACACTTGCTCCACCAGCATTGGCATCGGCCCAATGTTTCAAAATACAAAAAATAGCGAAGTTGCATAATAAACAATATGTATCTCCTTAAACAATGATGAGACTTGCTTATAAATATGGTACACTTCTTTTTGCCTTATACGTGCGGTCAAAATGATATAAAGAAAATGTATTAATTGAATGTGGCTTAAAGCAGCACGACTTGCTAACAATATTTGGTAGTAATCACACACTATTTGTATTTCTATTATTTAAAAGGACATTCACTGTTGGATAAATATTGTAGCGTTCCATGAATATAAGGAGACATAAAATTTCAAGTAAGTGAGGACGGAAATGTCAGGCTAAAACGAATAATCCAAGGACGATGGATTTCTTAAAATGAAGGAAACGTAGATTTACACGCGTGGAACAGTTCATGCTTACCCTTCCGGAGCACCTGATGATACCTCAGTTTTTGAAGGGGATCACACTGCTAGTGCTTTAGTTATGTTGCGTTCTTGTTCATTTTTCTTTTATTTGTTTTGTCTTTTTCATAATGTCTGAATTCGTGTTAGATATGAATTGCCGTGATTTTGGATTTATGATTTTAGAATTCCCCCTTGTGATGTCGACAGTAAAACTTCTGTAGTAATGACTTCAAGTTATAGGTAATATATATCTATGCTTAAGTAGCCTATTATAAGCAAAAGAGCTCTATTAAGGAAGCCACCCAATGTATCGAACACAGGCCCTTGAGTAGCGAATTAGTTGGGAGATGTGAAATCCATATGTTGTCGCTTTTTGCATGTTTGAAGTTGACTATTGGAAAAGTAAAGTCATCGCGTTTGTCAAACAGCCTATTTTGTAGTCTACCTCTTTTGTCAAGAAACGGACCGATTGGGAAGTATCTGTAGTATTCTTAAATTGGAGCTCTTTTGGATAGATAAAATGAAAAAAAATCACCAAAGCGTAGGTTGTTTAGTTATATAATATCATCTATATAAAGGAAGCTGGAATTAAAGGACTGAGCCAGTTTTTTATATTTATTTTGAAGAAGCCTTTTTATGAATCAAGCCTTATATGAGTGGATAAATAGATCGATTAGAAGTGGTAAACAGTTTGTGCCCATTGGAATTCCGATAGTCTGTTGAAAAAAAAATCCTCCAAACTAGACAAATGTATTGTCGATCAGAAACTCTAATAATTTAATCACTTCTCCCTCTGTATATTTGTGAGTCGTTTTTCGCAAAGTCTTTGCCTGTCACAATGTACTTGTATCTTCGTTTACCGTTCTTACATTCTTACGTTCTTTAAATACACATTCAACATTGAACAGCAATACTGAGAGGACAAATCTTATTACTCATTTAGTTTTGTTTTAGAATAATAATCCCAAAACAGGCAATAAATACTGACAAATACGTCAGAAGAAACAAATTCACTCTCCTGAGTATTAATAATATCTACCAATCATAATGTCTGTATTTAACTATTGAATTGTTCCACTAGAAAACTAATGTTTGTAGCCTGTTGGCGAATTATTCTCATTATGAATCAGAAAGACCATTTTAATTAAGAAAGATGTTGATTTCTGACAAAACGAAGTTTTTAATTTTAAATCCTAAAATAACTTGATTCTTGTACTCCCACAACGGATAGCAGTATTGATATTGACATGCAATATCTATCCACGTTTTCGAATGATCAACTTGTCACTACCTCATTTAGGAAATTTCAAGAGCAATCGGGTTGGCTTGTCGGTCTGCCTGTTTTTCTTTTAACATTACCGATTCGAAGAAGTAAATTCCGTTTGATCCTGTATAAAATTGACACACTTGTCCTTCTTGTTTTGAAAATAAATTTGAAGCTAGTATGACTAATACAACATATCCAATACAAGACCATCAAGATAAAAACTTTATTTTTTGTGTTGTATATGTGGTGTTCGTGTGTTTTGTGGGCATGTAGTGTCTTTGGTCTTCCGTCTTGTGGTGTTCTTGCTTTTGCCTAGTCTCTAGACTTTGATTTATGTAATCTTGTGCTTTGTTCCTTCGGTATTCTAGTGCCATTGTTTTGAAGGCCACAGTACAATTTACTGGGTCTGAATAACTGAAAAAAGCTGACATATCTTATAACAGCAAAGGAACTACATGTATTGATTACATTTGAGGTGCAGCGCCTCTTCTGCCATATATCACAATTCAAAATGTGCCCTACAAAATATGATTTATACATTCCTGAAACATAATTAATCATTGCATATAAAGAGTTTCGCAAATAACTCAATAAATGGCATTATCGATTATTATTACCTATGAGTGACGTTGTTGCATTGTTTTGTTCTAGCCATTGATTGTCGGGATTTTGTCTCATATATATTACTCAATATGTATTAATTGTTTAATGAAACAAAAAGGGGGTTTTGAGTCCAGATACATATAGATGTAGAAGTAGATAAGTTTTCGTACACCACTGCCTTCTTCCTTTGTTATCTATGAGGCAACCATCATTAAACTTCAAGACCTTAGAAATATTTGGAATTGAACAAAAAGTACAAATCAATATGTTCTATCATTACAAAATATGTCATAGGCTTGCACATGTGCCCTTCTGAGTTTTATGATTCAAGAAGAAATTTTTAAAAATAATATAACAATTATCAATAAAATAAAGCAATTAGTTTGGATTGACAAGAACACTTAAAAGACAAAAATCTATCAAAATATATACATAAAATATCAAAGGCTTTCTCACAATACTATCAGTATGTAGAACCCTCGCCACGTAGCAATAATCATTTAGAAAGAAAGGGTAGATATCGTTAATTATGTGCCAAATTTTTCTTTGTTTTTCCCTTTTGTACAAAACAACGACAGCAGAATTTCCGAGGGAACAGATGATTGTACAAATTGCACTTCTTATTATGTAACTTTCCATTTTATTGGAAGAAATATCTCTTCGTGCATCAAAAGTTATACTCATAAACTGAAATGGTTGTTCACTCATATTGTTTTATAAAATACTAAAAAGTAAGACATGCAAATATCAATTATATGAATTTGAAGTTTTATATCGCTGCTTTATGATTTAAATGCAATTATATAGAAGCAAAGCAAAAAGGGACATTATACAATTATTCTAAAAATCGCACCAAAGAAAATTAAAGTAATATTAAAATATAAATAATGCATTAAAGGTATTTGAAAAATGAGATAAACAAATACAATAAAATCATGTGTATGAAGTCATAGTTAGAAAATTCATACTCGTAATTTTGTTTATTATGAATACTTTATCTTGAATGAAAACCACAAGACCAAAGTCAGATTGCTCCAAAAACACATGAACAATGTTAACAACACAAAAACAATGGTTGAAAAGTATGTTCCAAAAACGAAAGTTTGGGAGACATATTATGTTTGCTCCATTTTTTATTATTTCTTTTCTTCTTCTTACTTTCTCCACTCAATTATTGTCGACCTCACATTTAAGGTACTTTTTGACCAAACTTCATGAAACTTAAAAGGAATGATTGCCTCACTGATGAGTAGATGTGTTTGCAGCTTAAACAATTTCAAAATGGCTGCCGTTGCAATAGAAACAGAATTTAAAGTGCTGCGAATGGGATAAAATTTGACAGTAAGGTTGCCTAGCATGTGTTCAAATGATTTTCAGGCTCAGAAATTTCCAAATTAGTGCCGTTGCCATTGAATCGGAAAAAAGGCGGGAAGGTTTTAAGTGCTATGAATTGGGAGAAATTTTACAGATAGGTTGCATAGCATGTTTACAAATGATTTTCAGGTTCGGTATTTCAAAATGGTTGTCGTTACCATGGAAACTGAAAAAATGAGGGAAAAATTAAAAATGCTCAAAATAAATTGATTGCCTGGTATCTGAACGAATAACAAAATACCGAAGTTACTGTGAAATTATTTTCTTCATATAGGCATAATGATAACTTATGTCCCCTCAACAAATCAAAACATTTGGAAATCCACAAACCGAAATAGGTATAAGCTGAAAGAGAACAAATTACCAATTGGGATAAAAAGGAAGAAAAAAATCATCAAAGGACAGAGCATGAGGGAGGTACTCCTTATGTTTTAGCAAAAATTCCCTAAATTTAGATATTGAAATCGGTTTTCGAGCCAGCACCGAAGTACTAGCTACTGGGTTGGTAAATACCCTCGGGGACTAACAGTCCACCAGCAGGGTCGTCCCCTTAATACATGCGGTTAATCAGTAATAAATCGCAACAAATGAATGCATCTTTAAGCAACGCGACGTGAACATTATTGGGCAGTAATCATATATGAATCGCTTTCTATTATTAAAAGAACATCTACTGTTGGATATATTGAAACGTTGCATAAATGTTATTGATAATATAAAAAATCAAGAGTACAAAGTCGCTCAAACCGCTCAACAATGCAAATACAGAGACAGAAAATCTTATCACTCATGTTTTTGTTTTTTAACATTGGACTAATGACAGATAATCCCAAAACAAGCAATTATTAGTGAAAAATACATAAGAAGAAACAGTCTTACCCTCTCGAGCATTAAAAATATCTGCCAATCACTATGTGATTATTGAATTGTACTACTAAAGAGGGAATGATTATAGCTTGGTTGTGAATTATCATTATGAATCAGAAATACAGTTTTAATTAAGAAAATTAAAAAGAAATCTTTGATTTTTGTACTCCCACACCAAATGACGATATTAAAACTAACTTGTATTATCAATCCACGTTTTGGAATGATCAATATGTTATTATGTTGATTTCGAAAAATAATTCAAGATTTGTCGGTCTACTTGTCTTTCATTTTATATTTATATTTTTTAAGACTCGACGAAGTCAGTTCTATAATAATAAGAGTAAAATCAACACTCATGTTTTCTTCTCTTGTAAACAAATTCACACAGTGCTCATGAAGGAAATATCAATAAAGGACTTTCAAGATATTAGCTCTGTATGAATACGCCAGTACAACTGGTAGGACTAAATGACTCAATAAATGCTGACTAATCACTTAACACCAAAACGGACTTTTTATTTAGTTTGAGGTGCAACTCCACATCTGCCATATACCAAGTGTAAACTTGGTTTCATTTGACAAAACAACTCACCATGTGCGCTACAAAATACATTTAATTTTCTTTAAAATTAAGACTTATTATTGTATGTAGGGTTTTACCAACACAAAACAAATGATTTTATATTGTATGCAATAAAAGAACCTTAGCTTTTCGTAAAAAGCGAAAGGAATTGTGTAGATGTTTGCTTAAATATATGTAGGTTTTCGAGATTGCTTCTTAGTGACTTCAGCATTTAGCATATTTTTTTACAATTGAATGAATTGTGGGATGCACGTTACATGGGTTAAGTTTTACCCCCTTCAAAAATCATAAATAATTTTTTTTTCCAAATATTTGAAAAATTGTGGCATTGTTATATGTTAACTTTTTCTGTTCTTCTGGGATTGATGAGACTAGACAGAGAAGCCAACAAATATTAATAAGGATCCCGCCATGTATAGTAATCAGTCTGTCAAGATAAGTTTTTTTAATGAAAAAAGTGCATATTTTTGAGGAGTAGCCGTATGATAACTTGAAATCACTTTCACAGTTTTTGATAAATTTTATACATAGTGTTTGACATGTCAATGGGAAGGTCCATGTAATAAATGTTGAATAAAATCAGAAAACAATTTTTGGGGAAAAACTCAGTTTTTATATTAAAAATGCATATTTTGAGACTCAACACTATCTCGTACGATAGTTTCAGATTGACTTAACGGATTTCAATGATTACGATAATAAATGTTGGACATGGCCGAAGGAAGCTCCCTGTCGTTCACGGGGAAAATAGAAAAACAATGTTTAAGAAAAACTTAGTTTCTCTATGAAAAAAGTGCATGTTTTGAGAATTAGCTCTCTTTTATTTTGATAACTTAAAATCCCCTTCACATACTTTAATTAATGTAATGCACAGTGTTGGACGCGATCAGAGGTCCTTTTCCATTTTGAGGAAAATCGGAAAACAAGTTTTTGGGAAAACCTTATATGAAAAAAAAAATGAGCATAAGCTCTTTGGCTTATGATAACTCGAAATCAACTTCATAGATTTTTATAAATTTAATACACAGAGTTGGACACAATCCAAGGGAAGTTTTTGTCGGTTTTGATAAAAATTACCAGAAAGTATTTTTCGGAAAAAAGCTTAGTTTTTTTTAAAGAAAAATGCATACTTTGAAAATTCTCTCTAGGCCGTATGATAACTTAGGATTAATTTCACAGATTTTGATAATTGTTATGCATGGTATTTGACTTGGTCCCTTCCATTTTGAAGAAAAAAGACTTTACAAATATTTGATTAATGATGTTTAAAATGTTTTGATTTGATCTGCTCTGAAGAAGAGACATATCTCGAAATGGCCACATTTATAACCAAGTTTACAATAACTTTGGTATTTTTTTATTTATAGATGTGCATATAGTATTTTCATGAAATAAAGCAAATAGGTTTTGGGACACAAAAGTGGGGTGTTGCCCCTTTTGACTGCTGAATTTTAATTTTAGTTAAAAATATTTATGATTTAATTTTTTATTCAATATAAGAATCTTTTCGTTAAGAAATAATAATTTAATATAAATATTAATATTAATGCAAGTAATAATATGCTTCTCTGACTGTTTCTGTTTTTCTATTTTCTTGAATAGATACAAATATTAATCGGTTTTGTAATAAGTCATATTAAACAGTGAAATCAGTATAACATGTTGTAAAATGTCTTGTTAATTCATACAATTACCGGTTAACTCTAAGGTTATATAGTGCCTTTGTATGAAATTATGGGATGTGTGTACGGACGTTGTTTTGTTATTTTCAATTTAAGTCAATGATAAGACCAAAATGCATTTATAATTAAACATTTTTGATAATTCATCCACATGGAGGAGAGCAGTTTACTTTCTAATTGTTTTATAATATGTATAATACGACTTTTGAGAATATTTGTCATTATTGAGACTACCCACACGTTTGAAGTTTATCAAGTTAAACGTGTCGAAAACATTTAATCCTCATTTGCTTCTGTTTATAGAATTATATGATAAACTGAAAATTTATCAACAAAGCATGATATTTGTATCTACCAATTCGATTCTTCTAGAATATAAAAAATTAAGATAAATACATATAGGCATATATAGGAAGTTTTGTTTTTGATATCAACTATATCACTGCCAGTATCGAGAATTTCGAGCTTGATTCATAACGCCATGATAAAGTCCGCAACAAAAAAAATGCAATATATTTACGGTCTTTTCCGACTCTTGTCGGAAAGATCCTTATTGTTTTTTTTTCTTTTATCGATAGTTAACAAAACGATAAATATAATTCTAAAATAAAATTAATTTCAAAGAAATTTTAAATTTCTATTTTATTGCAGTTAGTACTTTGATTATTGGAAGAAATTATATACATTTTCATTATTTCAACGTATGACGCGTATGAAGATGACACAAAAATTAACGATGAATAGATGCAAATGGTATTGGTTGATTTTATCAAAAGCTTCTCTGTAAGCATCTGCAAGGGACTGAAACATCTCATTTATTTAGAACTTACATCTGATTTGCATTTCTTTGACGCAGATATCTTCTTTTGGGTGATATCTACACGGGCTTGTTGCTGAATAATTCATTATGGTTGCTGTTCAATATCTGTAGCGTTCTTCAATATTCAGAAGTAAAAGCATACATACAGAAAGTGAATTCTGGAGCTAGGGGCCGTCTTGAACTTAGTATTAGGTAAGAGTGTTTGTTTTTTGTTAAAGTCCTCAAGGTGGTTTCAAGATGAACAACAATAGTAAAAGTGTCGTTACATTTGCGTAATATACCCATGAATTTATAAGGATTTTGTTAAATGTTTATTTACTCCATATCCCTTAATTTGTTCATTTTGTGTTGTTCGCTGTCTCTGTACCTTGCTCATTTCATTCCTGAAGTAACTGGGCTTCTGATTATATTACAAAATGAATAAAATCTAAATCTAAAAATATAATCAGTTTTAAGGATTTCATTGTACATATTTATAGATAAGCTAGAAAGATAAATTATTAGACGATTAATTAACAGAAAAAAGCCTCAACTTCATTCTTTTCAAAAATTACAGAGGAATCTTATGGTCTGGACATATCATATCCCACTTCTTATAGAAATCACTTGATCCTACCCTAGCCATTGTACTGTTTTATGCCTAGATGACGTTGAACTTTCATCTCTTGTGTTTACAAAAACAGGAAAACAGCAAACACCTACAATGGCCAGGAACTACAATCACATGCCATAATTTACAAGCAAACTGCACCAGAAAAACAATAATGAAAACAAGAGACAAACATAAATAACGATAGGAACTCGGGATAGCCGGACTTGATACCGGCACCAGCAAAAGCCAGTAGTAGGGTTAAACCGGTTTATGGGTACCCAAACCTCCCCTTTCTCTATCCCGTTTCCCTATAGTATCATAAACACGCGAATAAAACTCAAAACAGGTAGACTACTAACTCAATGACCACTATCTTGGAAAAGAAAAAGCATAAGACAAAATGTAATTTTGAAAGAAGGGTAAAAGAGTGCTCGCCGCTAAACTGCCGGCTAGCTCAAGGAATCTAATCTGTACACATATAGATAACGCCAATCTTACACCGTCTTAGTTTCTGAAATAAAATACAGATGAACGGTTACAATCTCTGACGTATAGCACCTTTAAGAAAAGCAAAGAATTGAATAACCGATTGGATGATGGAGCGAATGTAACTATTATGTAATAAACAATTATATGACATTTCTGTAATACGAAACGACATGTGAATACTAGTCCCGTGTTACAGTGATTGACTTGTATTGACGAGACTGAGTATTAATTCTACTATGTTCCGTGACAACATGCACCTATAATTACTATTACCACTGACGAAGAGGCGATATTCATCAACAAACATTTTTTTTTTACTTTTCCATTTATGGATAATTGTAAAAGTAGTTGTATCAATCACCGTCAATCTGTTACAGTATGATTACTGATATATTTTCCCATTGATTGTGGTTATAGTATGTATATGATCATAGTGCTACATGTTAATACAACGGTTTTTCCATATAGATCAGAAACAATTACAGATATCTATTTCGATTTATTTTGTAATGAGTACTGCTTTTGTTACAACTTTTGGCTATGGCTTTCCATATTATTTGATTCTAATTCTGCTGATGAGAGGTTATACTCCTTGAAATATGTGGACAGCCAAACGAAAATTACTGTTTTTATGCAAATTCTGTATTTTTTGTATTTATCTATCATTTGAAAAGGATAAAATTGATCAGCACAATACCTGACGTGTATGTCTAATTTTTTTATTTTATAATTAAACAAAATTTGTGTAGGGAAGCAGAATTTATGAAAATGAATTTAAGAAGTTTAATGAGGAACAGGAATTAATCTTTTTATTTTTGAATGAAAATGTTGTAAAAACATGTGCCAAGCAGAGCCTGCTATATGATTTAAAGTATTCACAACAACTTTGACTCTTGTTTTGTATATAATTGTATGTATGTATTAGTGTGTATAGATTTTTTAGACAAAATTCATATATAGTCTCTTGTAATTTAGTGTAGAATGGCTCTTATTTAAATGTGATATATGTTTCATTGTTATCTTTAATGTATTGTACATGTATATCAATATATGCGATATTGAGCTTCATATTTACAGTAATGGAGTTTTGTTTGGGAGATAACTTTCTATTTTGGTCCTAATATAGTCGTTTTAACCTGGATGTGGGTTATTGTCTCCTTGACATTTACCCCATTAATTTTTTTTTCATATTGAAATGAACTAGGACTTATTGCCTTTCATCCTCAAATTACAGATTAATTCTTCCCTGTCTCTATTCAATCTCCCGATAATAAAATAAACATACAAATTAAACCTAATACAGGTAGACTACTAAATATATGATCGCTACCTTGAAAAAGAATAGAACATGACAAAACATTATTTAGAAAGATGGGTAAAAAAGTGCTAACCGCTAAATTAAGGGCTAGCTCAAGGAACCTAGTCTGCTTGTAAAACACTGTCGCAATTCTGAAGAAAAAATCAAACTCAAAACTGATGAATGATTTGCTAAAGAATCGACATGTTTTTCAGTGAGAGGCCAATATATTTGTAAAGCATTCAGGATGTTGGATTTCAAAGTAAGTTTAACGGATTGACGTAGAATATCCCGTCGATATCCACTATTACGTAAATTAGGTCCCAATTCCACACTGTTTTTTTATCAGTTTCTGGCATATTTAACAACATTTCCATAAAATCGAGGATGAAAATTCCTTTTGTAATTAGCTGTTCGCGAGTCATGTCATATTTAGATATCAAATGTTCTTATCTTCTGTAAAACTTCTTTAGCAATTTATGGAATTTGTAACCTTGTTGTAAAAGTTTGGATTAAGAGTAAAGTAACGCTCATTTATATCGTCCAGGGTAGAACAAACGAATGCAAATTGTACCAGTGGAAATATGTATACTCCGTAGGATGGAGCTAGAGGCAAAAATCAGTATATTCAATTCAGAGGATATGGTTATAATTTCGTTTTGTAACTGTCATTTAATATACTGTAATTGAACTTATTTTCATATGTACACTCCGTAGGATGGAGCTAGAGGCAAAAATCAGTATATTCAATTCAGAGGATATGGTTATAATTTCGTTTTGTTACTGTCATTCAATATACTGTAATTGAACTTATTTCCATATGTACACTCCGTAGGATGGCGCTAGAGGCAAAAATCAGTATATTCAATTCAGAGGATATGGTTATAATTTCGTTTTGTGACTGTCATTCAATACACTGTAATTGAACTTATTTTCATATGTACACTCCGTAGGATGGAGCTAGAGGCAAAAATAAGTATAAATCAGAGGATATGGTTATAATTTCGTTTTGCTACTGTCATTTAATATACTGTAATTGAACTTATTTTCATATGTACACTCCGTAGGATGCAGCTAGGGGCAAAAATCAGTATATTCAATTCAGAGGATATGGTTATAATTTCCTTTTGTTACTGTCATTCAATATACTGCAAATGAACTTATTTTCATATGTACACTCCGTAGGATGGACCTAGAGGCAAAAATAAGTAAAATCAATTCAGAGGATATGGTTATAATTTCGTTTTGTTACTGTCATTCAATATACTGTAATTGAATTCATTTTCATATGTACACTCCGTAGGATGGAGCTAGAGGCAAAAATCAGTAAATTGAATTCAGAGGATATGGTTATAATTTCGTTTTGTTACTGTCATTCAATATACTGTAATTGAACTTATTTTCATATGTACACCCCGTAGGATGGAGCTAGAGGCAAATATCAGTATATTCAATTCAGAGGATCTGGTTGTAATTTCGTTTTGTAACTGTCATTCAATATACTGTAATTGAACTTATTTTCATATGTACATTCCGTAGGATGGGGCTAGAGGCAAAATCAGTTATTCAATTCAGAGGATATGGTTATAATTTCGTTTTGTTACTGTCATTCAATATACTGTAATTGAACTTATTTTCATATGTACACTCCGTAGGATGGAGCTAGAGGCAAAAATCAGTATATCCATTTCAGAGGATAGGGTTATAATTTCGTTTTGTTATTGTCATTCAATATACTGTAATTGAATTTATTTTCATATGTACACTCCGTAGGATGGAGCTAGAGGCAAAAATAAGTAAAATCAATTCAGAGGATATGGTTATAATTTCGTTTTGTTACTGTCATTCAATATACTGCAATTGAACTTATTTTCATATGTACACTACGTAGCGTAGGATGGAGCTAGAGGCAAAAATCAGTAAATTCAATTCAGAGGATATGGTTATAATTTCGTTTTGTTACTGTCATTCAATATACTGTAATTGAACTTATTTTCATATGTACATACCGTAGGATGGAGCTAGAGGCACATATCAGTATATTCAATTCAGAGGATATGGTTGTAATTTCGTTTTGTTACTGTCATTCAATATACTGTAATTGAACTTATTTTCATATGTACATTCCGTAGGATGGAGCTAGAGGCAAAAATCAGTATATTCAATTCAGAGGATAGGGTTATAATTTCGTTTTGTTACTGTCATTCAATATACTGTAATTGAATTTATTTTCATATGTACACTCCGTAGGATGGAGCTAGAGGCAAAAATCAGTATATTCAATTCAGAGGATATGGCTATAATTTCGTTTTGTTACTGTCATTCAATATGCTGTAATTGAACTTATTTTCATATGTACGCTCCGTAGGATGGAGCTAGAGGCAAAAATCAGTATATTGAATTCAGAGGATATGGTTATAATTTCGTTTTGTGACTGTCATTCAATACACTGTAATTGAACTTATTTTCATATGTACACTGCGTAGGATGGAGCTAGAGGCAAAATCAGTATATTCAATTCAGAGGATATGGTTATAATTTCGTTTTGTTACTGTCATTCAATATACTGTAATTGAACTTATTTTCATATGTACGCGTCGTAGGATGGAACTAGAGGCAAAAATCAGTATATTCAATTCAGAGGATATGGTTATAATTTCGTTTTGTTACTGTCATTCAATATACTGTAATTGAACTTATTTTCATATGTACGCTCCGTAGGATGGAGCTAGAGGCAAAATCAGTATATTCAATTCAGAGGATATGGTTATAATTTCGTTTTGTTACTGTCATTCAATATACTGTAATTGAACTTATTTT